>JAQHUG010000199.1:2047307-2073270 GCA_028555095.1 Dicrostonyx torquatus
ATCTCCACACTGACATCCAAAGGGGTTGTACCAGCTTGCATTCCCACAAGCAATGCAGAAGTGTTCCCTTTTCCCCACACCCTCTCCAGCATAAGTTGTCATCAATGTTTTTGATCTTGGCCATTCTTACAGGTGTAAGATGGAATCTCAGAGTTGTTTTGATTTGCATTTCTCTGATGACTAAGGATGTTGAGCATTTCCTTAAGTGTCTTTCAGCCATTTTAGATTCCTATGTTGAGAGTTCTCTGTTTAGGTCTGTACTCCATTTTTTTTATTGGATTATGTGTTCTTTTGGTGTCCAATTTCTTGAGTTCTTTATATATATTTGGAGATCAGCCATCTGTCTGATGTGGGGTTAGTGAAGATCTTTTCCCATTCTGTAGGCTGTTGTTGTAGGTCTTGTTGACCGTGTCCTTTGCTTTACAGAAGTTTTTTAGTTTTAGGAGGTCCCATTTATTAATTTTTTCTCTCAGTGTCTGTGCTGCTGGGTTTCTGTTTAGGAAGTGGTTCCCTGTGCCAATGCGCTCAAGTGTACTTCCCACTTTCTCTTCTATAAGGTTCAGTGTGGCTGGCTTTATGTTGAGGTCTTTGATCCATTTGGACTTGATTTTTTTGTTTTTGTTTTTGTTTTTCGAGACAGGTTTCTCTGTAGTTTCAGGGCCTGTCCTGGAACTTGGAACTAGCTCTGTAGACAGAGCTCTGTCTGCCTTTGCCTCCCAAGTGCTGGGATTAAAGGCGTGAGCCACCACTGCCTGGCTTTAAAAACATTTTTTTTTTTTTTTTTGTCCTGGGGTTTCCAGATTAGGTCATGCTGTCTGGCCAGCAAGCCCCATCACACCTTTTAGAAACACACAGCTTTTTTTAAAAAAAAAATTCTTTTTTGTGTTTTAATTGTGTGTGTGAGGGGCTACACCACCAATGTGGAGGTTGGAGGTAACCCAAGATTGGTCCTCTTTCCACCATGTGGGTTCCAGCAAATGAACACAGGTTCTTGCCAACCACTTTTTTTTTCTTTTGGAGACAAGATCTCGCTGTTTATAATAGGCTGACCTGAAACTCACGGAGATTTGCCTCTCTCTGCCTCCCAAGTGCTGGAATTAAAGGTGTGTGCCACCCTGCATGCCTGACTTTTTTGTTGGTCTTGGATCCTGTTGTAGTCATTGAACTGGTCTGGGGAAGGGTGCTGCTGACAGTGCAGAGCCAGCACTGTCCTCCAGAGGGAGAAAGAACACTTCTCAGAGAAAAGTGCTCCACACAAAACCCGATTTCAGTGCCAACTCCAGTTTATGTAATATACCAGTCGGGGCAAGAATGTAGCAAGACCCGGGCATGCACACCCGTAATCCCAGAATTTAGGAGGTTGAGGCAGGAGGATTGCAAGTTTTAGTCTAGCTGTGACTACACTGCAAGACCTTGTCCAAAAAAAAAAAAAAGGTAGGTGAAATGATTCTTGATCCTCTTGTTTGCCCTCCATGAAAACTGTCACTGAAGAAAATGTTAGGACCTGGCTTAAAAATAGCTTGTGGCTACAAACGTATCTTAATTCATCTAATTACGTAAAATTTTACCTACATGTTAGGCTGTCAAAAAACAGAACAGAAAAACTCTCTTTAAAATTGTGACCCTGCACTCGGGAGGCAGAGGCAGGTGGATCTTTGTGAGTTCGAGATCAGCCTGGTCTACAATAGCTAGTTCCAGTGCAGGCTCCAAAGCCACAGAGAAACCCTGTCTCGAAAAACCAAAACAAAAAACAAAAAAAATTGTGACCATGGCCGGGCGCTGGTGACACACACCTTTAATCCCAGCACTCAGGAGGCAGAGGCAGTCAGATCTCTGTGAGTTCGAGGCCAGCCTGGTCTACAAAGCAAATGCCAGGACAGGCACCAAAGCTACAGAGAAACCTTGCGTCAAAAAACTCATCCCAACTCCAGGCTCTTTGGTAACTTGATTCTTCTGTCCCTTTGTCCCCTGTAGGTAAGTGGAGGTGGCCAAAGAGATGTAGGTAAAAGTACTCCGTCTGCTCAAGAACATTTGCTCCCTCCTGTCCCCTGCCCCACCTTCCCGAGGTGCAGCAGCCATGGCTGTCCCCGAGATGGCAAGTTGAGGACAAAGGCCGCAGCTAAAGTTGGCAGAGAGGCTCAGGGGTCCCTTCCGGTGACCACTCTTAGCAGTGACTATGGCAGTGGGGATTACGGAGCTATGAACGTGGTTTTGAGGTATGAGAGTCACTGTTGGACAGAAAAAATTATTCCTACCTAGTGCATCACTGACATTCACCTGTTGGGTTGGGCTTCTGTGTAGGGCAGGGAGTGTGTTGTGGAATGCCCGTCCAGTAACAGGGGAAGCAAGAGACAGCCTTCGAGGGTCCAACTGCACATGCCTCTTAGCACAGAGAGGGGCGTGCCTTCCTGAAGCAGGCCTGCACGGTACTCCATCACCACCATCCCTCTCCTTCCCCACTGCCCCCCCATCCCCTGCAAGCTAACAGATGGAAACTGCATATTTCAACCCTTCTTCCCTCCGGTAGAAACCAGACCTTTATGGTAGGCCATCTGGACTGGGAAGGATTGGCCCAGAGAGTGGGACAGACACACATACATAATTATACACACACACGCACACACACACATACACAGCCACCCAGTACCACTCAACCATGAGCCACATGAACTTCTAAACCTGGAATACAGGTAGCCCTCTTACCTGGGTCTCTGCTCCTAGGACTCTGGTGTCTCCAGACACACATGCAAGTTTTCCCAACGCCCACTACACTGTAGACCTCCGCAGTGCAGCAATGTTGCTAACTGCCTCCCTCCTGACAGCTCCATGCATCTTCCTCTTTCTCCTGGATGTTTCACCTGCTGCTGCCAGCTTCAGGTGGCTCCTTTTATTCCGCTTCGTTTTCGTTTGGGAGTGAAAGCTGAGTTTCTGACCTTTGGACCTTGATTTCCACATCAGTGTGTTATCAAATATTAACAAATATTAACATCACAACTGGTGCATTAGCTTTATGATAGAAATTTGTGTTGGGGGAGTGCAAGAATATCTGTTATTTTGAGAGGATCTCTTTGTGTAGCCCTGGCTGTTTATAGACCAGGCTGGCCTTGAACACACAGAATTCTGCCTGCTTTTGCCTCCCAGGTCCTGGGATTAAAGGTGTGCACCACCACATCTGGCCATTTATTTTTTAAACTTTGTTTGTGTTGGGATAGACAACTTCTGGGAATTGGTTCTCCTTCCACCAAGTGGGTCCCAGGGACAGAAATGCAGTTTGATGTATCCCGTTGATTGTAGGGTAAATTTCTCATTAAGCAGAACTATTCAGAGCAAATAAACAAAAACCCCTAGGCTGCTCCCTTATCTACCCTATCGCCACCTGTGACATCTTCAGGGTAGGAACTAGGTCAAGTCTCGCAGACCATTGCTGTGACCAGATGTACAGACAGCAGGACAGAAATAAGCCATACAGCCGAGGACAGTGAGACATTTACACTAAGACCAGCCTCTTCTGGGCTTAGTGAGTGCATGATGTCATCGCAGCACACAGGATCTTCCCAGACGCTAACTTGAAAACCGAGTGTCATCAGGTCGCTGTTTCCAATCCCTTTCCCATCTTACCCACTCTGTATCCTGAGGTGTTTCCTCCTTTCCTCCTCCGCTCCTGGCTGTCAGCCTCTTCCACTTGGGCCCTGCATTACTGCGAGCTTTGTACACTTCCCCTGACTCTGCCCCCTCCATGCTGCCACCAGACAACTCTCTAAAATCTCTGCCTTCTTCCCATCCTCGTGGTCTCATGTAACTGAAGCCTACCTGGACTCCACCATGTGGCCGAGGCTAGCCTCGAACTATTGATCTTTCTGCATTCGCCTCTCACATGCTGTGACACCATGACTGACTCACCATGTGACTTTTTTGTCTAGAGATTTTCAAGGGGTTTCTCACTTTTTATTAATGAGTTAGCCCTAATTAAAAATTTCTACAGATTTATTGTTTGTGTACTAGCCTTTGCCTGCATGTATATGCGTGTGCACCACATGCATGTAGTGGTGGCAGATCCCTGGAGTTGGGAGACACTTTGTAGATGCTGGGACACGCACCCAGGGCCTCTGAAAGATCTATATGTGTTCCTAATGGTTGAGCCATCTCTCCAGCTCTGATCCCATCATTTTTTTGTTTTTTTTTTTTTTATAAACTAACAAATCACATTTGGAGAGGACAGTTTTTTAGGTTTAAAGCAAAACTGAGTGGAAACAAGAACTTGAGATTCCTCGATTCCCCTCTATTGGAAAGGAGAGCTCAAAGTTCTCCCCTCCCCTCCAGTGTATGAGCGTGCTCCCTGTTTCCATCCGGTGCTTGGCACTGAACACAAGGACTCATACAGTAAGCACGTATTCTTCCACTGAGCTACAGTGCCCAGCCTGTCTCCGTGGGGGCCCACAGCCGTGGGTCCACTCCACCTTGACTGAAGGTCAGAGAGCTTAAGCCTACACTTGCTCTTTCAAAGTTATTGACAAGAAGTCCTACTTAAGAAGTGACTACAAAAAAAGATACCCTGACCTAAGGTGTTTACTTGGGTTACTTGGTGTTTTGTACATTAAGATGGCCCATGGAGGTGGATCTGCTCCACCTCGACCAAAGGTCAGAGAATTCAAGCCTATTCCTGCTCCTTCAAGGATATGACAGCAGGGTTGACCCAGGGAGTGGCTGCCTACAGAATGCTTAATCTTAGGTGTGGTTGTTACACGTCCTGTCTAAACAACAGAATACTTAAAGGCTCTAGTTGCTTGATATTTCAGATACTGAAGCAAGCAATTGTTCTGTTTGTCCTTTGTGTCATGTTAAAGCAGTCTTTTGCCTTCTGCCATTTTTGGATTGGGGCATATGCATAACCCTCCTGGTTCTAATATTTCTGTATTTCATATCTCTGATCCTCCTAATTTTTCTAATCTACACACCCCTACCCAGAAACGTGCTGCCCCAACGTGTGGCTATGACACACCTCTAGTACTGGCATCTTCTTCCTTCCATTCGGGTATTTCAGCTTTTACTTTCATATCGCATGTATTCTATTACACTCTCCACTCCCTCCTTTTAAGCCCTTTTCTCCTCTCACGGGCCCCTTTCTAGTCTCTACCGACACTTCCTCAAAATTCACAAACACACAAATCAGAAGTCAGCCCAGAAATAATATATATAGTTGGGTCATATGCTAGTTCTAATTTTAGTTTTTTGGACAAGCCTCCATATTGATTTCCACAGTGCTGTGAAATCCCTTTTTGAGGTAGGGTCTCATGCGGAGTAGCTGACCTAGAACTCACTTTGTAGCCAAGGATGACCTTGAATTTCTGACCTTCCTGGTGGAGTTTCAGGTACTTGCTATCTTGTCTTGGTTCCATAGTGCTGGGGATTGAACCCATGGCTCCCTGCATCGCAGGCAATCACTCTACCAACATAGCCATATTCCCAGCCCATTGTTATAGGTCTAATTCCAGCAAACAGGAGAATCCCTTCCATCCCTAATCAGCTTTGCAGTAGCGTTAAGATTGGGGATTAACACCAACACCCCAAAGTTAGATTTCATTAGCAGTGCCAGCACACAGATGACGTATGTTCCTCTAGCTTCTAAGAGAAGAAGTGGGACTATTTCTTCCATACTTGTTAGACTTTCCCCAGAAAATGACTTGGGCTCCATGCCTTCTTTTTTGGAAGGCTCTTGGTTGTGCAAGTTCCAAAATAGTCATGTGACTACCCACCGATTTGTCTTTCAGTGAGGTTTGGTAGATGGTATCCTTCAAGGAACTGCTTGCTCCCTTCCTTCTCTCCTTTAGTTCTTCATCTGTGATATTGCCCTACTCGATAGCCTAGGCTGGTCTGGAACTCTGTGTGTCTCATGCTGACTCCGAACTCATTATAATCCTTCCTCACCCTCTCGAGTGCTGGGATGACCAAGGCCCATTCCCTCCATGCTGAGGTTGAAAGTTTGGACTGTTTGTGATATTGCCCTGTCTCTGTATCCATCTAAGCTATATAGATGTGTCAGGGCCCTGGTGACCTGGGTTTGATTCCCAGAACCCACATGGTAGAAGGAAAGAATTGATTCTTACATGTTGCCCTCTGACCTGTATGTGCAGACCATGGTGCGTGCATGTGTGCACACATATGCCCGCGCGCGCTCACACACACACACATCACACTAAGGAAAACATCCTGTATTGTTCCTAGATGCTGTGGTCAGGACTGATGAAATCTCTTCCATTTCTAATATTAGTAGTATCTTTTCCTGTGTTCTTGGTTAACCAGGAGAGAGACATAACCAGCCTGTGCCACTATGTCTGGTTTGTGTCACAGTGGCGATCAGACTGTTGGCTCTGTGCAAGGATTACATCCTTAGCCATCTCCCCATACTCCCCCTTTCCTCACCCTCCTCTCCCTCCTCTCCCTTCCCTCCCCCTTCCCCCAGCAGGCCCTGCTGGCCAGACCTCTCTGTTCTCACTCATGCTGTTCAGTGTTACAGACCCCACACAAATTTCAACAAACCGCATCTTCGCTCAGTTTAAAATATTCGGGTTTCTTTTGAGACATCTTTGACCCATGAGCTATATAGAAATATATTGGGGGTTTTCGTGTTGTTTCTTTGGCTTTTGCGTTTTTGAGATAGTGAGCCTAAGATGATCTTGAACTTTGTGGATTCAAATCCTCCTGCCTCTGCTCTCAACTAGCTGGGTCTAAAGGCAAGTACCACCAGTTTAGAAGTATAGGGTGCAACTGTCAAATATTTGGAGGCTTGCCTGGTTGTGTTTCCATCATGCCTGGTTTAATTTCACTGTAGTCTGAGCATATATCTGTTTGCTTTCAGACAGGGTCTTTCTAATAGCCCACGCTGACTTCTGACTCCCCATCCTGGTGGCTCTGCTTCCTGAATGCTCCCATGAGAGGCATATACCCCCATGCCAAGTGCTGAGGCCTATTTTGTAAGACTTTTGTTTTAAAACTTGTTAAAGGGTGTTTTTCTGTCTTTAATGTGACTTCAGTGAAGGTTTTATCTGGGTTTGCAAATAACGTTCACCCACACTTGTCAGATGGCTGCCCGATAAATGACAACAGATTGGGATGACTAATGATGCTGACCGGGTTGCGCTTGGCCTTGTGCGTTTGCTCTTTAATTGGTCAGTCACTGTTAGGCGGGTGTTCGAATACCCAGCTCCAACAGACTCCTCCTTTTTATGTTTTTGTCAAATGGATTTTCTGTTCCCTCAGATATTTTGACTCCCTGCTGTTCAGCTTAATCATCTTAATGACTATTACGTGGATAATAGACTACAATTTTTTTGTGTCATGCTCGTCTTTACCCCTGATCATTTTCCTTGCACCAGCGGGCTCTATGACTGGAAGCTGGGATCTTGCTCCCATCAAGCCCTATCCCGGAAGCAAGCAAGCATCCTCCGAGAGGCAGATGGATATCTTCGGCTTCTGAGGCTGGTTAACAAGAGGTGCTGGATCCACAGAACAGCAGACGGGAACGAGCAACGAAGGGTCACGTGTCCAGTGAGACCCAAAGCCCTCCATCACTTTTGCTCTTCTTTGCAGTTTAGTCACGATCCTCACAAAACTATTGTTTGCTGTTCCGCTAAACTCCTCATACTTGGCAACAGCGCCTGCGCTTTGGCCATAGCATCTAATATCGTTTTTCTGTTTTCAGTAGAGTTTTTTTTTTTCGTACAAACATTTTCTATGATCCACCACCTCCTGCAGGTCCGGCAAACTCTTGGTTGACCCAGACTCCCCCGGAGTAGGAGCTGAGGTCAGAGAAGCTCGGGACAACCACGAAGCCGGGGTCCCTCGCGCCTCAACCACCACGGTTAAAGATTCTGATACGTTAGTAAACCGCCACCCAGAAAGGATTTGCGATTTGAACTTCTACCAGAAATCATGAAAAGGTAAAGGTAAATTACCTGCTACCATCCAGTATGCCAAGCCTACAAGGGCCTGGCTCCTCCCACCTAGACACTTACTGATTCTTGTACTTTCGGGACAGCCTCGCTGCCTGCAGGGGTGACAGAGACCCTGAAGTCCAGAGCTTTGCGGAGTCGTCACTCCAGAGAGTACACCTCCAGAGTCTTCAGTGCAGTTTAAATCACACTTGTGAGTCCTTGTTCTTCGCCTCTGCCGCTCCAGAGGTTACAAGTGTGTGCGACCAGGCCTGACTTTATGTGCGTGGGGGAGGGTCAAACTTGAGTCCTCAATTTGCTGACTAAACTCTCTCCCCATCCTGTTGTTCAGAGCTATTTTTGTTTTGTTTTTTGTTTTTTGGGTTTTGTTTGTTTGTTTGTTTTGGGGAGTTTTTTTGGTTTTTTGTTTGTTTGTTTTTTTCCGAGACAAGGTTTATCTGTGCAATAGCCCTAGCTGTTCTGGCACTAGCTCTTGTAGACCAGGTTGGTCTTACAGTTACAGAGATCCGCCTGCCTCTGCCTCCCAAATGCTGGGATTAAAGGCTGCCCAAATGCTTTTTTTTTTGTTTGTTTGTTTTTTGAGACAGGGTTTCCCTGTGGCTTTGGAGCCTGTCCTGGAACTATCTCTGTGAGTTCGGCTGAGTTCTTAAAAGCTCTAGGGATGGATAGATTGCTCAGTGGTTAAGAACACTGGCTGCTCTTCCAGAAGACCCAGGTTCAATTCCTGGCACCCACATGGCAGTTCACAACTGTCTATAACTCCAGTTCTAGGGGATCTGACACCCTCACACCAATGCACATAAAATAAAGTTTAAAAAAAAAAAAAGAAGCTGGGCGGTGGTGCTCCTCTCCTTGTTCTCTCTTGCTCCTCCTCTTCTTCCAGATTTCTCCTTCTATTTGTTCTCTCTGCCTGCCAGTTCCTCCTCTCCTTTCTCCTGCCTTGCTATTGGCCATTCAGCTCTTTATTAGAGACCTTCAGGTGTTTTAGACAGGCAAAGAATCACAGCTTTACAGAGTAAAACAAATGCAGCATAAACAAAAGCAACACATCTTTACATCATTAAACAAATGTTTTGTTGCAGCATAAACAAAAGTCAGACACAAAGTATGTGTATGAGCGAGTGTGTGTGTATGAATGTGTGTGCGTGTATGTGAATTATGTACTTCAGTGCCCTTGGAGACTAGAAGAGGATAAGATTCCCTTGAGCTATAGTTACAGGCAGTTATGAGCTTCTCAATGTGGGTGCTAGGAATCAAACTGGTCTAGAAGAACATGACGGCCCCTCTCTGCAGGGTCTTGCTATGCAGTCCAGACTGATCTTGAACTCAAGGGGATCCTCTTCCCTCAGCCTCTCCAGTGATAGAATTACTGGATGAGGCACCAAGCCTGTCTGCTTACTTGGATTCTCTCATGTTTGCTGGAAAGCTAACTCATATCAGGTTTTTGCTTCCAAAACTGCACTGCTATTTCTCCTTGCAGGCCCTTTTTATTCTGAGTTTGACCTTTAAAGCTAATCTCTGCCCTGTTGTGTAGTGAGGTTTTAGTTGGGAGTGGGGGTAAACGCCCACATTCTTAGAGGACTAATGGGAACCATCTCAAACCTCTGGTGCACATCTAATTCACTGTTTAATCTGGTGTCCTGGCGCCCTTAGGCCAACACTGAGTTCAGTTCTGTGGCTTGTAAAGTGAAGGTAAGATGGTGTCCACACTGGGCTCACACACTCAGGTGGGCATTAATTTTATGTTGTTACTATGTGTATTACAAATTCAGTCTCTGTTACATTTTATAAATAGGTGTAGTAAAATCTGATCTTTCACACAATGGCATTAACTTTGTGTCAAATCAAGAAAAATCTTTCTCTCTCTTACATTTTTGTTGAATATATTTGGGTCTTACACACATTAGGGAAAACCAAACCTAAAAGCTAAGAAGAAAACATGAAAAACGTATAACTTATTGGAGCCCTCACAAAGGAAGGCTTATGAAGCTAAATCTACCTCTGGCCTTTGCTACTCTTGTCCCACATGTCATTCTCTTACCGTTTATTTCCAGCCCAAACAAGTACAGTCAACAAAAGTGAAGGCCAGCATCCCACCCCAATATCCTGCTGTATGTGTTGTATGCGGGCATGGACATATACGTGAAGGTCAGGGGTCCATATATGGTATCTTATGTAGCTGCTTTCCACCTTAACTTTGAAGATTGGGCCATCTCCCTGGAGCTAGCACTCTGACTAGGCTGGTATCCTTCTGCCTCAGCCTCCCCAGTGCTGGAATTACAGACACACCTGGCTTTTTTCATGGGTGTCAGGGATCCAGACTCAGGTCCTCATGCTACTGAAACAAGCACTTTACTTATTGAACCATCTCCAGCTCTCATACCCAGCCTTTGATTTTGTTTGTTTCTGAGACAAGGCCTTGCTAAGTAGCCCAGGCTGGCCTGTCATTCCTCAGTACGTAGCTATTGATTCTCTTGCTTTTTTAAGTATTAGCTCTAGTCTCTCTCTTTTTTTTTTTTCCTTTTTTTTTTTTTTTGGTCTTTCGAGACAGGGTTTCTCTGTGGCTTTGGAGCCTGCACTGGAACTAGCTCTTGTAGACCAGGCTGGTCTCGAACTCACAAAGATCCGCCTGCCTCTGCCTCCCGAGTGCTGGGATTAAAGGCGTGCGCCACCGCCGCCCAGCTAGTCTCTCTTTTTTTTAATTAAAAATTTTCCAATTTAATTTTTTGTTTTTCGAGACAGTTTCTCTATGTAGCTCTGGCTGTTCTGAAACTCACTAAGTTATACCTTGAACTCAGAGATCTACCTACCTCTGCCTCCAGACTGCTACGATCAAAGGCGTGGGCTACCGTGCCTAGCTCTTAAATTTATGTGTTTTTTTTTTTTGTTGTTGTTCTTTTTAAAAGATTTATTTATTTAATTATTATGTACACAGTGTTCAGCCTCCATGCCTGCAAGCCAGAAGAGGGCACCAGCTCATTACAGATGGTTGTGAGCCACCATGTGGTTGCTGGGAATTGAACTCAGGACCCCCAGAAGAGCAGTCAGTGCTCTTAACCTCTGAGCCATCTCTCCAGCCCTTTAATTTATGATTTTAGTCAGTGTTTTGAGGTGCTATATTCAGGCAGGCCTTGGACTACTAGGCTCAAGTGATCATCTGCAGTAGCTGGGACTAGAAGTGTGTACCACAGTGTCCTGCTAGGTGTAGATTTATTCAAATATTGGTTTGCTTCTCAGCTGTTGACAGAGGTTTCTGTCCCACCCAATCAGGCAGCCATTCAGACCCAAAGAAACACACAGAGGTCTATATTAATTATAAATTGGTTGGCCCATTAGCTCAGGCTTCTTATTAACTCTTTTTTATTTATTATTTTTTTAAATTAAAAATTTTTTATTAGCTCTTGTAACTTACATTAACCCATAATTCTTGTCTATGTTAGCTATGTGACTTGATACCTTTTATCAGTGAGGCATTCTCATCTTGCTTCCTCTGTGTCTGGCTGACAACTGCAGACTAAGCCTTTCCTCTTTCCAGAATTCTCCTGTTCTGGTTGCTCCGCCTATACTTTCTGCCTGGCTGCTGAAAAATCAGCATTTAATTAAAGCAATACAAGTAGCAAGTCTTTACAGGGTACAAGACCATTGTTCCATAGCATCCTCCCTTTTTTTTTCAAAACAAGAACTCTGAATCTAATCTCCTTTGCTTAGCTTTTTTCCTGACCATTATCCATAATAACTTGTAACCAACACTCTAAATAAAGACAAACATCTGTAATCCATTTTTGGGAAATGTGGGCTGTTTTCTAGGCTACTTCCTACTGACTGGGGGCACTAATAATCTTATGGGGACCTAAAGAAAATTTTGGGGCTGGAGAGATGGCTCAGAGGTTAAGAGCACTGACTGCTCTTCCAGAGGTCCTGAGTTCAATTCCCAGCAACCACATGGTGGCTCACAGCTATCTATAATGAGATCTGGTGCCCTCTTCTGACATGCAGGCAGACATGGAAGGAATGCTGTATACATAATAAATAAATAAATCTTAAAAAAAAAAAAGAAAAGAAAATTTTGAATTATGATCAAGTCCTGACTGGAATATTCTGTGAGGCCTGATATCTCAATCAGCAGTCTTGAGGCTGTTCTGGATGTAGAACTCAGAGGAAACTCCAACAGAGATCCTCTGAAATGTTGGATCATCTAGGCTGTCTGCTCCTGTTGGAGATTTTTCAGGGAGTCTTCCTTGTTCAAACCTGCTTTTTCTTAACCCAGAATGAATCCACAGCCTGTCATTTCCTGTGGAAACAAAAGCAAAACCTCTTCTCCAAAGTAACATATCTTTTGACTTAAAATTTGAAGTCAAAAGGCATTTTCAAAATATACATGTTGGATTAATCTAACAGCATTTATAATCAAATGTCTTTTAGCAGCTATTGCTCCTTCCTCAGCCATCAAACAGTTCAAAGACAACACAATAACATACAGTATCCAGATTCTCTGTGTATTTTCCATCTCTACATGGCTTTATTTTAAACTCTATTTTATTTTTATTTTTAATTTTTGGTTTTTTGAGTCAGGGTTTCTCTGTGTATCTTTGGCTGTCCTGGAACTCACTCTGTAGACCAAGCTATCCTTGAACTCACAGAGATCTGGCTGCCTCTGCCTCCCGAGTGCTGGGATTAATGGTGTGTACCACCACACCAAACTCCTCTCTCTCTCTCTTTTTAAGGATTTTGCCCCAGCCCATGGGTATGACAATGGAGACCCAAGAAGGGGCAGTAAGAATGGGATGGGACAAGAGACTCAAGAGATGAAGACAAGACAGGATTCTGATCAAGTCTCATTTATTCAAGGGAATAATCCAGGTAAATATAGGGTAAGGGAAAGGAGGAAATTCTCCTTGTGTATATGTGTAACTAGGCAGCCTTATATGGTCTAATGGTCAGGCGGAAAGTCATTCCTAACTGCAACATGCAGAAAAGTCAGAATGTTCAGAACATGGAAACAGTGGAGCAATTACTCCTTGCAGAGTTGGTATTTGACAGATCAGAACAGCAAGAGAAGCCAAGCGCAACAGGGTGGGCAAAACTAATTCAGGGAGCAGTAAGTCTCCTACAGGAACTGATCCAGGGAGACTAAGTCTCCCACAGGACTTTATTCTTTTTCGTTTCTCTTCCAAGCCTACATATATTTTAAACACACTGTAAACCATTTAGAGGTTTTCTTCACCTGAATCTATCTTCACTGTTTATCTCTCTTTTTCTGACCACACAAGTCTTTAATTTGCTAAGCGATATGGCTAGGATTAAAGTGTGGTTGGGGGGAGGAGGCATTCTGTGGACTTGCCGGTGCCCACTTAATGCTAACCAGCGTGGAAAAGTAACAGGTAGCCAATGCTTCAGATGCTGGCTCTTCTCAAATGCAGAAAACTGAGCAGCTCTGGTCCAAGAGAGACACATGCTGTCTCCACTCCCAAAAGAGCACATGGGAAGAAAGAGGCATTGGCTTCCACTGCTCAGAGCATCCAGAGGGCCCTCCAGTAGGTCTTCCTGTTCCCAGCCCACCTCAGTCCCTGTCAGGCAAGTCCTGCTGGGGCTCCTGGCAAGACCTACACCCACATCTTGCTTGCACCTGTCTTGGTGTCTCCTGCTGGGGTCTTATTTTACAGTATCTCCTCTCTTTCCCACAGAGACCGATTGAAAACTGAGCCCAGCAGATGAGGGAAGGCTCCAGTGTGGCAGTGTGGGTGACCAGGAGATAGATGTTCACGCCTCCAGGCCATGGAGATTGAGACGGAAAGATTCCAGAGACCCGTAGGTTAGGCAGCTTGGAGCTTGTCATGCAGGCTGCTCTCGGCACCAGCCCAGCTGCAGGTGCCAACAAAGAGCCCATCTGGACTCTGGAGCTCTGTGTCCTCTTTATCCAAAATCCCGTGAGCACCTGACTTCTCCGGGTGTATGAATTTTCACTTCGCATTTGTCTTCATATTTCTCGTGGACACCTTGAAACGGTGATTTCTTCCTGTGCAGTTGAAGCTCAGCTTCCTAAAGAAGCTAAGATTGGGCCCCTGGTGGTCTTGGCCAGTTCTTAAATGGTAAGGCTGTAGCCAGGTCCTGGGGTCTGTGCTGCCTGATGCAGATGAGTTTCCTTTGGTACATACGTCTCGGACGCTGGTTTCTCTGGAACTCTGACACTTGTGCTACCATCTGGGTGGAGGGAGAGACCACCGGGATGGCTGTAACTGTGCTGGGCAGGAAGACCGCACAGCTATGCTAACCTGAATGAATGCTTTGTTGAGGCTGGCTGTCCCATAAGTGGGGATTTCTGTTGTAACGTGTGTGGTAGAAGAGCCGGCCGCGGTTCGTAGAGGATGGTGGGAGATGATAGGAGGGAAGAGTTGCTTGTTTCTGTCAGGCTGGCTTGCAGCTGGTGGGAAGAGTCCTGCTGCTGTTCTCCACACCATTTCCTTGTCCTCGGGATCTATGCTGTTCCTCTACGATGAAAGCCGGAAGGCAGGCTGCTGAAACCATACCCTTGAGGTTAGCAGTCGAAGTTGTACCTAATGGGCTGGCGGAGGTGGGCTGTTGTTGGTCTTCAAGTGCCAGGGTAGCTGTTAAAAAGAGCTCAAGAGAAGACATAGGAGGCCATAGTCTTATTGAATTTTCTAGTCTATTAAGAAGTCCTGTCTGTAACTTTGAAGACAGGATACGGCCCCACAAACTGCTTAAGTGCCTCACCTTGGTGACCCCCATTTGTCAATGGGTCCCTCACAGTGTTCTCCAAACTAGAACTGAGAATGCATGAGTTTGTCTTTGAATATGTCCTTCTCACCATAGCCACCTAGGGTGAATGTTGTGTCTCCTGCTCAGTTCCTCTCTGGGCGTCCCCTGAAACTCTGTAGGTCCAAAGGCAGGAGCCCACTTACCAGTGCATGGAAGTCCCAGGCTCTGGGCAGCTACCTTAGGAGAATGCAGGGCTGCCCCAGAAAGTATCCAGCTTGTTGTAAAAGACAAATTTGCTGCTGAAGCCACAGTTTGCAATCTTGATGTTTGTGCCAGCATCAGAGGGTTTGTGTGCCAGCAATGTGTAAGGACAATGCTGTCCTGGTGGCAGCCTGCACGTCAGAAGTAGTGGAATTTGCTTCAGGCCTCTGTTTTTTCTTCACGGCCGTGAGACACTAGATATCCAAATACTCGCCTTCCACTAGCAGGTGTCAGGCAGAACAAGACTGTTTTTCTAGTGTCTGTCACATTAGACATTGCACTCTGTTGGGATTACCAGAGTCGACATGCATCTTTACTTCTGGGGGTGTTCTCTGAATGCTGGAGGCATTCCTGGCTGTGAGGATAGATATGCTTTGTGGGCTTTACCTCAGCCAGGTTATCTTTAGCTGCCCATGTGGGTCTCTCTTCAGCAGACAGAATTGAGGGTCCTGCAGCTTGTTACATTTCCTGCTGGCACTCAGAGTCAAGGCACCCCAGAGTCAGCTTAAAGCTGAGAGAAGTATGCACTTGTTTCAAGCCACCTCAGGAGGACACCCAAAGTTCACCCGATGAATTTATTTTTACAGTGGAAGTAAAACACAATGCTGGATGAGAAGTAAATTAAAAAATAGTTTTCAAAGGAAAAATTGATTAAAAGAAAAATTTTAAAGACTAAAACTAGGAAGAGCTAAGAGGACCAATAAACTAGTCCCAGTCAGAGACTCACAGGTGCATGAGATTGTAAAATAATGGCTTCATCCACAGTAATAGGAAAAGTGACCCTAATCAATAGTAGAGTTCTCAAATAGCCCTTTTGAGAAAATTACTCATTCAGGGTCCCAAAGAGCTTTGGTTTTTATGTGGGTTCTGATTACCAATGTTTATCTTATTAAAAGTGACAGCCTATAGGACTGGTCCATGTCCTCCTCATTCCAAGCTTGCAACAGTGTCATAGTGCTTGGCTCTTCCAGAGCTTCAGAGCAGCTGTGCTTAAATTGATGGAGTTCAAAGTCATGCCACATTGTAATTTGCATTATGACACTGTGACACAGTAAGTTACTTTGGTATCAGACTAAGCACAGAGGGAATGATCATAATTGCCCAGTTTTTTTTTTTTTTTGGAGTAGATTCTTCCTGAGAGCTTTAGAACCTCTTGGATCAGTCTCAGCATCCTGAAATGAAGCTGAGCACAAAGAAGGCCTGTTGCCCCAGCTACTCAGAGACTGAAGCCCTGGTGATGCCCTGGAGCTCATGGCTAGACTGGGCAACATGGTGATACCCTGTGTCTAAGAAACCAGTCAGAAATGGCATCTGTGAATTGAGCAAATACATTGCCTTTTCCTTTTTTTTTTTTTTTTTTTTTTTGGCGTGTCTCACACTCAGCCAAGTATGGGATAGCGCATCCAAGCACTGGACCCGTCACCAGGGTGCCTCTTGGTTATTAGCATCTGTCTAATATGGAGACAGGTAAATGCCAACTGCTGGTACATAGTTTTGTGGCTATTCCTAAATTGGACTCACCTATTTAACTAGCATCTGGGTCAAATGTGACACTACGATATGGTGTCCCAAGATGTCCTTTTCCAGTCACTCTTTCTGCAGTGGGCTTTCTCTTCTCACAGAATTGGTTAATTTAGTTTGCTTTCACCATTAGGTGTACAGATCGCTAGCTGAATATTGTTGTCTTTCATTTGTTTGATATTCTGTGAGGTCTGTAAATTATTCTAAAGACCAGTTATGTGACCATAAGCCTGTCTATTGGCCACTTGGGTCAGTCTCAGTTTGTGAACGTTAAACACAGCTCTAAACATTCTTACACAGATCGGGGGAGGGGGCAAACATATAAATGCATCCTGCTGAATATGTAAATTTAGAGAAACATTGCTGGCATGTAACATATGAATACTTTAGTTTCAATACAAATGGAAGTGGTTTCCGCTAATTGCCACAGCCATCTGCATCCTGGGTCTGCTCTGGGGGTTGGTATCGCCTGTGTTTGAAGCCTTCACCCCTCTTTGAAGCACAGTGGTGCTAGCTTTGTGGCCTGCCTTTCTCTGCTGCCCAGTGATCATGAAGAACAGCTTCCCAGGGCTCTATTGGCCGCTCCCTCTTTTGAGAAGCACCAGTGCATATGTGGTGCATTTCTCAGTTCAATGGCTTTCATTTTCCATGTTGATTCTACTACATCCTTTCTTCATGCTGTATCATGAGCAGGAAACACAAGGCTACTGCAAAGCTGAGGACTTCTCTTTAGAGGAGCCAAGGAGTGGTTAGTATGGTTAGCCATCCTCTGCTCTGGTGAATTATTTATAGCCCAGGCAGGTCTTGAGTTTGCATGTCCCCTATCTCAACCTCCCAAGAAGCTGAGGCCATCATTCCTGGTGAAGCCAGGTTGTTGATTTATGCCCTAGAATAGGACTTCAGGAGAAGTTAATATGAATCCAAGCTCAAGTTGATTAAGAAAACGGTTTTAATAGAGATGTCAGTACAGACATTAAGAGAGAGGGAAAGAGAAACAGAAGACATGGACAGTAGCACATGCCTTGGAGTGGGTGCAGACTTCTAAAGGGAGCCTTCTAATGAGTCACATATAACTCTGTGTGTGACAGAGATAGAGATGGAGGGGGCTTGGTGACCTCCAAAGTTACATTGTTCAAAGAATTTTAAAGATTAGGTGGTAATGTTTTAGCATACTTATTATCTAAGCCAGTGGTTTTCCACAATGCATCTCAATTCCTCTGGCAAACCTCTATCTCTAAAACATGTTTACAGTTTCTAACAGTAGCAACATTACAGTTATAAAGTAGCAACAAGAATCATTTTGTGGCTGGGGGTCACCACAACATGAGAAACTGTCTTAAAGAATCTTAGCATTAGGAAGGCTGAAAACTACTGAAAAGGGGTTTCCTTTTAGAAATTAGGTTTATAATGGGCTTTTTATTTTCTGGAAACACTACTTCACAGTGCACTACACACATGTACAGCTTGATAAACCACAGGTAAAGTTGGGTGTAGCAGCATGCAGGCCTGTAATCTCTGTATCAGGAGTTCAAGGTCATCCTCAGCTGCACATCAAGTTAGAGCTACCCTGGTCTGTGTGAAGCCTTCGGTCAAGGAAACAACAAAAGCCTCAATGGAATCCTTACTATCCAGAGTATACATAGGTGACAAGGAAGTCAGGTGGTGTTTGGCTGGGGACATGCTTCCTAATCTTGTTTGTGCGGTTCTCAGCCAATGGAGGTGAGGGACTCTGTTTCCTCCCAGAGGGACTCTGTTTCCTCCCAGTGCCCTCCACTTCCCCCTTGTTTTTAGCCTGCCTCTATGAATTCTTTGTTGGATATGGCTCTACATGCATTTCCTCTCTCCTCCTCATTCTGCTGTTAATCTCCTGCTCTCTGTTAGTTCACCCCAAATTGACCCTTTCCCACAGTGGACTTCTTGTCACTTGAAAATGACAGGCACCTTCCCATCTTGGGACAGTCCTTCTCAGGTATCCACATAGTTCTTTGTCCCGACTCTTACAAGTCTTGGCTCCAAGATCTACTTGTGTGTCCTCACAATACTCCTGGTATATCTACATATTATCCTTGCTCATCAATTCTTTTATGTTTTAGAGCCAGGATCTTACTGATGTGGGATGTTCTTTTGCATATGTGTTGCTTTTATTGGTTGATGAATAAAGCTGTTTTGGTCAATGACTTAGCAAAGTAGTAGAGCCAGGTGGGAAATCTGAACAGAGATAGAGAGAGTAGACAGAGTTGAGGAGACACCATATAGCTGCCAAAGGAGACAGGTGCCAACACCTTGCCCAGTAAGCCACAGACTCATGGCAATAAACAGAATAACAGAAATAGGTTAATTTAAGATATAAGAGCTAGCTAAAAATACACCTAAGCCATTGGCCAAACAGTGTTGTAATTAATATAGTTTCTATGTGATTATTCAGGTCTGGGCGGTTGGGAACTGAAGGAGCAGTCTCTGTTTACAAAATGGCACCCAATGTGGGGCAGCTACAGCCATATCAAATCTGAGAGAGCTTGGGAAGGAATTCTAGACACTCTCTGTTTTCCGTTGCTGCTCCAGCCACCATGCCTGTCTGTTGCCGTGCTTCTCCCATGCGATGGGGCAATGGCTTCTTTACCCCTCTGGAACCATAAGCCCAAATAAACCCTTCCTTCTACAAGTTGCCTTGATCATGGTGTTTTATCGCAGCAATAGAAAAGTAACCAATACGCCATCCTTATCTTACACTTCCCAATGTCTTCCAAACTGGGTGAAAAGGTAAATTGTTATAGTCCTTTGCCAAGGTCTCCTGTCAATTCGCCCACCTTCTTAGGGTGCTATGTTAAGGGTTTTGTCTTCAGTGATATCCATTCTATCTCTCATTTCTTTTTTGTCTTTTTAAACAAATTTTATTTTTTATTATTTTTTCTTTTAACCTTTTGTGTGTGGGGGGAGGGATATACACATGTGTGTGTGTACCTGTGTATGGCCACTGTGTATGCTTGTGTGGGGGCCAGAGGTAAGCATGAGGTGTCTCACTTTATTGGGCTGTACTGTATCAGTTAACTGACAACTGCAGGTGGATGATGCCTGTGGGTGCGCAGATGCCACAGCAAGTATGCAGAGCTGTGAGCACAATCCATGAGACTGCTTCTCTCCTTCCACTGTGGACTGTGCTCGGGGATTTAAGGTTGGCCTCTAGTGACACTTCCTCTGGCAAGGCCACACCTCCTACACCTCCCTAACGTTCCAAGTGTTCAAATGCCTGGCTGTTTCACCATCACAGATGGTGATGAAATAACTGAGCTACAGCTGCCAAGGGTGATGGGCCTTTGCCTCCTCAAGGTGAAGAATGGTAACAGCCGGGCATGGTGGCATACACCTGTAATCTTCTAGCACTTGGGGACTGAAGCAGAGGGATTGCCACAAACTCAAGGCCAGCCTGGGCTACACTGGAAGACATTGTCTTCTAAAAACAAATGAAACAAAAACAGGGCTATCAAGATGGTTCACTGGGTAAAGGCACTTGCTGACAAGCCTGATGGTCAGTTTGGTCCCTGACACATCCACATGACAGGAGAAAACCAATTCTCCCATGGGTGCCCACAGACATACATATGCATACACACACACACACACAAAAAAAAAAATATAATGGAATGGTAAGAGGGTCTACATCTGTTGGTCTGAGCCCCCGCCAGACCATATATACATACTAGTAAAATGGCTCAAATGCATCTCTGGGATTTCTTGATCTGTAACTCGCCCAGCACTGTGCTTCTGCATACAAAGCCCAAGAAGAGATGCACTTAGACTTGGAGAACATAGAAATACAGGGTTGAAGCCGGGCGGTGGTGGCGCATGCCTTTAATCCCAGCACTCGGGAGGCAGAGGCAGGCGGATCTCTGTGAGTTCAAGACCAGCCTGGTCTACAAGAGCTAGTTCCAGGACTGACTCCAAAGCTGCAGAGAAACCCTGTCTCGAAAAACCAAAAAAAAAAAAAAAAAAGGTAAAGAAAAAAGAAATACAGGGTTGAGAGACAAAGGTAAAATTTTGGATGAAAAGCAATGGTTTGAACAAGATTCACATGGATCGGATGTGTCTACTTTATGGCACTAGTTATATCTGATTGGGGACCACTTCCCCCACCTGGTGCCATGCACCAGCGGGCATAGAAATCTACCCTTCAGCACATACTGATTGGACATGCCCAAGAGGTACAAGATGACAACAAAAGCTGTTCTGAGCTGGGCAGTGGTGGCACATACCTTTAATCTCAGCACTTGGAAGGCAGAGGCATGCAGATCTCTGAGTTCAAGGCCAGCCTGGTCTGCAGAGTGGGTTCCAGGACAGTCAAGGCTACACAGAGAAACACTGTCTCTCAAAAACAAAACCAAAGAAAAACTGTGAAACACAGCGCCTGTTCTATGTATGTGAGCAGGGAACTAGGCTAGGCTGGGGAATTTAAAAACATACACACAGAGACACAGGGACACGGGTCATCCCTGAAACCAATGCCAAGAATGAAAGAATGCCAAGAATGTCAACTTTATTGCACTCAGGGGCAACTTATATAGGGCTCTGACCATGTCTCAGCTCTTGGGATCTTTCAGCCACAGGCCCACCAGAACTCACTCCCCTGCCATCAAGGTCTCATACTCAGAGCAGCTGCAGGCACAGGTAAACAAGTTGTTTTGCTCAGTTCACTCCAGCAGGCAAAGGGTCTGAGGCAGGCAAAGTTAAAGGGCCAGGAGTCTAAAGTCCCCAACAAAAACCCAACAAAAAAGCTGTTCTGTCTCCAATAGGACAGAGGTTTTGGATGCTCTGGGACAGGTTTCTTAAGGAAGATGTCTCACATAGCAAGCCAGTCTGATGCCAGCAGCCCCTGAATGCTACAGATGGTTTCTGACATGAATAGATACCCCAAATTAGTCTTTTGTGTGCTAAGTTGTCGCTATAAATGCCCCAAATACTATGAAGAGACCAGAACAGAAAATAAGGGTATATGACCACTGAGTCATTTCAGACTAAGGCGTTGCCAGGAGCCGTGATGACAGGCTGGTGAAGCAAGCCATGAAAGAATTCCCCAAGACAGAAAAAGGGCAGGAAGGGAACGCACTAGAGACACTGAAGTTCAGCTGCTGTGGACAAGATGGTGTTAGGAAATTGTTGGTGTAGAGGCATCCTAAGGGGTTGCTGTTATACTGTGGATTTCCTATGCAAGACATCAGACGGGGTTCCAGCGTCATGATGCCCAGGAACCATGGTGCAGGGAGTTAGGGCTTATTGTTGATTACAACATGGTTGTGAGGCACTGGTGGCTGCTCCCTATGTTAGAAATGACTGGGCACAGCCACCCAAGTAAAACTGGAATCCACACAAGGAACACACTTCACAGCACTTAGCGTCTAGAAACAGGCAGAGACATAGAGTGCTCATTTACAGAGAATTGGGTTACAAGATAAAGAGGGGCCCTCACTCAATGTGAAGACAGGAGGGCTTTGCCAGATATTCTCTTCTCCTTTTCTAATGGTCTGATGAGAAGACACAATTCCTGCCTCAGTGGGAGCATGCTGATCTGACCAAATAATCCCTGGGGTGCGGCAATTGCAAAGGGACTATAACATCACCCCCACTTCCTTTTATTGCCCTCCCAGGATCAGAACTTCAACTGATGGCTGACAAGAGGGATGACCACTGTCGTAGCTAGGGTTTGTATCACTGTGAAGAGACACCATGACCATGGCAACTCTTACAACAAAAACGTTTAACTGGGGTGGCTGGTTTACAGTTTCAGAGGTTCAGTCCATTATCATCACGGTAGGGAACATGGCAGTGTGCAGGCAGACACCGTGCTGGCTACATCTTGATCGGAAGGGAACAGGAAGAGGACTATGACACTGAGAGTAGTTTGAGCATAGAACTCAAAGCCCACCCCCACAGTGACACACTTCCTTCAACAAGGCCACACCTACTCCAACAAGGCCACACTTCCTAATAGTGTCACTCCCTTCAGGGTCGTTTTCTTTCAAACTACCACCTTTCCCAAGCACAAAATGAACAGTTCCTTTGTCTTGTTTCCTTTGAAGCAGAGTCTCACGATGTAGACCAGGCTGGCACCAAACTCAACAGAGATCAACCTGCCTCGGCCTTCCAGGTGCTAGGATTATGGTGTGTGCCACCACATCTGGCTGTAACTGCATCTTTACATCCTTATGCCTCCACCTCTCCATCTGGAAATCAAGGCATTGGGAGGAAAGATCTCTGTGTTCCAACCCTGTAAATGTGCCTAGGGTAGGTAGGCCTGGGATTCTCTCCTGACTAGGAACACTTGGTGCTAACTCTTAGTACTCTGGCTGTGAGAGCTACAGGAAAAAGCAAGACCCAGAAATACCTGGGTGAACCACATTCTCGTTCTCTGAATATTTTAATTCATTATGCATGAGTCCTTCTGAAGTACAGCTGGAGCACGTAGTTAAACAATAATTCATTCTTAGGCTGCAGACACTTTGAATGATGACCTCTGGTTGAATAATATTATGAATTGCAAATTGGAACATGAAATTAAAAATGAGTTTCATTTTTTTTTCCATCCTATTTAGCAGTTTTTGGAAAAAATAAATGAATTTCTGTAGTATGCAGAGTTACTGAACCCCTCACATTTCTCTCTCTTTGCCTGTGTATGTATGTGTGATTAATAAGTCAATTTTTTTTAGAGAGTAGAAGGAGAAAAAAAATTGTGTTGTGGGATTTTTCTCACATACTCAGGCCTGATCCTCTGAAGATATTTTAGTCTATTGAGATTGTGGTAACAAAAATATCACAGACTTTGCGGGTTAACTGACAAACACGTATTTTTTCAGTTCTGAAAGTGAGGGGTTAAGAGATCCAGAGGGCCAGTGTCTGATGAGGACCCACTTCCTCTTTGCAGCTGGCCTCTGTTCCCATGTCCTTATCAGAGAGCAGAGCCACACAGCCGTTCCATCAGTGCACCCATCCCACACACCCATCACAGTGACAGGGTTTCTACTTAAGAATTTGGGGAGGCCAGGCGTACACCTTTAATCCTGGCACTCAGGAGGCAAAGGCAGGCAGATCTTTGGGAGATCAAAGCCATCCTGGTCTCTCTAGTGAGTTCCAGAATAGTCAGGGCTATGTAGGAAGACCCTGTCTTAACAAGAACAGGAATTTGGAAGATTGGAGGACCGTGGTGACTCAGCACTGGTTCCTGAAGCTCAATTACTTTCCGAAATTGTGCTTCTCTCTGCCAGTCTCTCCAATTCTGGGAACAGTGGTTCACACAATGGCCTCATTTCTCTGCACAGATTTGGGATGAGTTGCCAATTTTTCTCTTTTCTTTCTTTCTTTCTTTTTTAGTTTTTCAAGACAGAGTTTCTCTGTAGCTTTGGAGCCTGTTCTGAAATCTTTTTTTTTTTTTAAAGGAAGGGTCACATGTAGCCTAGGTTGGCCTCAGATTTGCTATGTAGTCAAGCATTACCTTGAACTGATCTTTCAGCCACCGCTTCACAAGCGCTGGGATTACTTGCATTCATCATAAGCCTTGATATTCTTGTTTGCTCAGATTTTACATGTGGTCAGGATGATTTCCAAACTCGTTATATGTGAGACTGTTAACAGGACTGTTCCAGTCCTGCTCGGTCTGCAGCCATTCAGCCCCAAGGAAACACACAGAGGCCTACATTAATTATAAACTGGTTGGCCTATTAGCTCAGGCTTTCTTATTAACTAACTCTTATATCTTACATTAACCCATAATTCTTGTCTGTGTTAGCCATGTGACTTGGTACCGTTTTTATATACCTTTTTTCTTGCTTCCTCTGTGTCTGGGTGATGACCACAGACTGAGCCTTTCCTCTTCCCAGAATTCTCCTATTCTGGTTGCCCTGCCTATACTTCCTGACTGGCTACTGGCCAATCTGTGTTTTATTAAACCAATACAAGTGGCAAATCTTTACAGCATACAAGACCATTGTCTCACAGCATGAGATCAGAATTCTTTGTTTAGTTTTTTTTTCCCATGGGTGTGTGTGTGTGTGTATACATATGCTTCTATGAGCATATGCACACATGTAATGACAGATGCTTTTGTAGGTCACAAGGAGGAAATGGATTCTTTGGAGCTGAAGCTCCATGTATTTGTGAGCTGTTTACCTTGGGGGCTGGAATTCCATCTCTGGACCTCATGAGTGAGCAGCAAATGCTCTTAACCACTGAGCCATCTCTCCAGCCTCCTCCATCAGTTCTTAAGCTCTGATTTATTTAGATCATCAAAACCAACCAATTCAGGGCTCTGAAGAGGAAACAAAGGTAAACCACAAAGGAAGTGGTGTTTATTCCAAGGGAAGAGCTGCCAGTTTGGGCGAGAATCTGCAGACGACTGTCCTACTTGATTCAGCTTGACAGTGTTCATCCTTCCCCTGGGACAAGATGCGACAGCCAGCTTGGCAGCAAGAGGGGGCATGTGATTTGGAATGGGGAGTGGGAAGTCTGGGCTTGTTAGCAGCAAACTAAGTAGGAAATAAAGGCAGAACCCCACAGCTGTTCTGGCTCCAGGCTGTGACTCCAACAAGAAGGGGACTACTCAGCTAGAAACTAAAAAGGAAAATAGCAGCGATGTTAGAATAAGGCATCAAGATAATCTTTGCATATGTTTCTGGCTGAATAGGAAATGAAATGCTTGTGGAAGATGCCTGGGGCTGGTTCAGGAGAACGTAAAAGCCAAGGCTGACTCAACAGCTCCGTGAACTTTAAGTGAGAACTGTGTCCACCCTATCCAGCCAGCAGTGGGTGAAAGTCATGTTTGAACACAAGCCTTGCCCAAATCAATGGCAAATCACTAAGCTAAGAAGACACCATTGTGCCCCTTAGGAAGTCAGGCTGAACATCAAAATAACCCAGGCATGGTACTGCAGACTTGTAATCCCAGCACTTAAGAGACTGAAGCAGGGGGATTGCTGCCAGTTCCACGTCAGCCTAGGCTACAAAGCAAGACTCTCAAAACATGTCTCCCAGATCTTGGTTGGGTCTTGGGAGCTGCTAGGCTATGTAGGAGATGCAAGGCTAGTTGAAGGTGAGAGCCTAGTACAGAGGCCTATGTCCGTAACCACCCATGATGGGGTAGACTTTTTGGTAATGCGGCTGTTTTTCAGTTACTTGTGTTCTGTAAGTAACCCCAGGACCCTTACAGGAAGATGGCAGACAGGACAGAAGCTTTGGGGTTAGCTAACCTGGCATATGCAGCAACAGGAGCAGCAGCAACAACGGCAGCAGCAGCAACAGCAGCAACAGTGGCGGCAGCAACAGTGGCAGAAGCAGCAACAGCAACAGCAGCAGCAGCAACAGCAACAGCAGCAGCAGCAGCAGCAACAGCAACAGCAGCAGCAGCAGCAGCAGCAGCAACAGCAACAGCAGCAGCAGCAACAACAGCAACAGCGGCAGCAGCAACAGTGGCGGCAGCAACAGCAGCAGCAGCGGCAGCAGCAACAGTGGCGGCAGCAACAGCAGCAGCAGCA
>JAQHUG010000199.1:2088409-2108463 GCA_028555095.1 Dicrostonyx torquatus
TTAGCCCCCAAAATAATCACACAGAAATTGTATTAACTAAATCACTGCTTGGCTCATTATCTCTAGCCTCTTATTGGATAACTCTCACATATTAGTTTAACCCATTTCTATTAATCTGTATATTGCCATGTGGAAGTGGCTTACCAGGAAAGATTCTAACCAGTGTTCATCTTAGGCAGAGGATCCATGGTTTCTCTCTCTCTGCCCTTCTTCCTCTCAGCATTCAGTTCTGTTTTTTTCTGCCTACTTAAGTTCTGCCCTATCAGGGACCCTAAGCAGTTTCTTTATTAACCAATGAAAGCAACACAAAGACAGAAGGACCTTCTACACCATCACCTTGCCTGCCTAAGGCACCTGATTGGTCTAATAAAAAGTTGAACAGCAAATAGCTAGGCAGAAGAGAGATAGGCAGGGCTGGCAGGCAGAGAGACTAAATAAGAGAAATCTAGGCTAGAAAAGAACAAAAAAAGAAAAAAGAAAAGAAAAGGAGAAAACTAGGGAGAAAGAGAGGAACACAACTGGGGCCAGCTAAGCAGCTGCCAGTCAAACAGCTAGACAGCCAGACACTGGAGGAAGCAGTAAGAAAGGTAAAAAGTCCCAAGGCAAAATGTAGATGAAGACAAATAGGTTAATTTAAGTTAAAGAGAAAAAGCCTGAAATGAGCATAAGCTGAGGCCGAGCATCCATAACCAATAATAAGTCTCCATATCATGATTTGGGAGCTCATTGGTAGCCTGAAAGAAAAAGGTTGGTACAACAACCTCCTGGAACTTGAGTTCCAGATGCTCTGATATCCTTTTCTAGACCATAGGCACCTGTGTTCATATGCATGTGCCTTCCTTTCTCTCTCTCTCTCTTACACACACACACACACACACACACACAGTTTTAAAAATTAAAAAAAAAGATTTATGGGGGATGAAGAGATGGCTCAGGGGTCAAGAGCACTGAGTGCTCTTTCAGAGGACCCAAGTTCAGTTCCCAGCACCCCTATGGCAGTTCACACCTGTCTGTAACTCCAGTTTCGGGGACTCAACACCCATGGCAAAAACACCAATGCACATAAAATAATAAATATAAAAAGAGAATAAAGGTAAAGCATTAAAAAATTACATTACTATAAAGGGACACTGCTCTATCACTAGAGTGGCTAAAATTTGTAAGACTATAGATAGATGTGCTGGCTGGGGAG
Source organism: Dicrostonyx torquatus (assembly GCA_028555095.1). Taxonomy (NCBI): domain Eukaryota; kingdom Metazoa; phylum Chordata; class Mammalia; order Rodentia; family Cricetidae; genus Dicrostonyx; species Dicrostonyx torquatus. Next base: position 2,089,602 of record JAQHUG010000199.1, read on the forward strand.
AAAGGAGAGGGTGGGAGTAATTTTTATGGCTCCTAGGATTGAACTCAGGGCCTTTACAAGTGTTAGACAAATACTCTGCCACATGCTACATTTCCAGCCTTTAGCTGGCTTTGAAATTGCTATGTAGTTTTTTTCTTTCTTTTTTTCTCCTTCCCTCCCTTTCTTTTTTTCCTTCCTTCCTTTCTTCCTTTTCCTTTTTCTTTTTGGTTTTCTGAGACAGGGTTTCTCTGTGTAGCTTTGGAGCCTGTCCCAGAATTCACTCTGTAGACCAGACTGGCCTCAATCTCACAGAGATCTGCCTGCCTCTGCCCCCCAAGTGCTGGGATTAAAAGTGTGCACCACCATTGCCTGGCATGCTAAGTAGTTCTTGAACTTGCTATGTAGCCCAGGCTGGCCTTGAAGTCACAAAAATCATCCTGCCTCAACTTCCCAAGTGTTGGGATCGATCTGGTGCCATCTTGCTTAGTGGAACCTTTTAGGGAGATGTTTAATGGGAAGTAGGCTGTAGCTATATACAGAATGTACGTGAACTAAGAAATCCACCGTTATTAATCTCTAAAGATTTGTATTTATGGTGTATAACTCAAAAGGAGATGACATCTGGCCCAACAACATATCTCAGATAAACACCCCTTACTGCCAAGTCCAATGACCTATGTTCCATCCCTGAGACCCACATGGTAGAGGTAGAGAACGGACTCCTACAGATTGTCCTCTGACTTTACATGCTCTCTCTCCCTCTCTCTCACACACATACACTCAATCAATGCAGTTTAAAAAAGGGTATCAGTGTAGTGAAGTAATGCTTATACTTCTGGAGGTAGAAGCAGGACGACCAGCAGTTCAAAGTTAGCTTTGTCTATCCTTGAGCTTTCGTTCAAGGCCAGCTCTTAACGCTCGGTCTCAGAAAAACAACAAAACCCCACATCAATTTAAAATCAGGGACATGGGCTGATGGGATGGGTCAGTGGATAAACACACTTTCTGTACAAGTCAAATAATAGTTCAACCCTCAGGTCCTTATAGTGGAAAGAGCTCTGACACACAACATGTGCCATGACATGACCACACACACACACACACACACACACACACACACAAACCACCACCAAAACAGACTTAAAAAGCAATAAAATCAGAGTATGTGGGAGATGCTAAGCCTTGAGAAATGAATCAAACACACAGAAATGCAAGGCATTCAAGGCATTACTCTTCATGTCTCAAATCGCCTACTAGGAGCTGAAGAGATGACTCAGTGGTTAAGAGCGTTTATTGCTCTTGCAGAGGATCTGAGTTTGGTTCCCAGAATCCACTTCCGATAGTGCTCAACTGCCTGTAACCTCAGCTCTAGGGGATCTGACACCTCTGGCCTTCATAGACACCCACACTCCCTTGTCAACCATACTCTACACATGGACAGACACAATCTAAAATGAAAGCAAATGCTGGAACAGTGAAGGGTCTGCAGGGGACCCACACACCTTGTGCATTGTTCTCTGGCAAAGAGCAGCTGGAACCGTCCCTCTTCTGTCCTGGAGACTCATGCACTCTGTCTTGAGGAACATTGTGCAGCAGAGCTTTGGCAAAGATGAATGCAGGTTTCAGAATATCCTTTTAAGTTGCAGCGTTAACTATAGCTTTCATCAGTGCAGCGCAGGATGCTGGGAATCGCATAATGAGCTCACTCTTTCCTGAACTATCTCCCACAGGTTCATGTGTTTGAACCCGTGACTCCCTGTTGGTGGCACTATTTTTGGAGGTTTGGGAACCTTTGAGACATGTAGCCTAACTGGCAGATGTAGGTCACTGTGGGCCAGCCTCTGAGGACTATATCAGGGCCTTCCTCTAGTCCTCTATGCTTCCTGGTTCAAAGATGTGAGACTCTGCCCCATGCTCCCACCCTTGTCCAAGGACTGAGCTGTCCTGGACACCACGTGTTCTAGACTGTGAAGGCCTGTATGCCTTCAGTGAACCAATATAAAACTCTCCCATTGAATTGGTTTGCTGACGTATTTCTCTCATAGTTGAGTAAAAGCTGTTTCAAAATGTCAAAAACAATCAAAATAAGCATAAACCCCATAAAATCACCCCCGCCTCCACACACAACAGCTTGGCAAAGTGGGGCACGCCTTTAATCCCAGCACTCAAGAGACAGATGCAATGTGTCTTCATACCAGGCAGACCTACATAGTGAGACTCAGTCTTAAGAAAAATAGAAAAATCTGCAGACTGGCGATGAGGGGAGATTGAGACCTGTGCTAGATCTGAACAGGAAGGAGAGGAAGGCTCCTGCTCTCTGCATCCTAACCCCTTGGCTGGCCTTCCCTTCTAAACAACCCAGGCTGTGAGTTTCTGCAGGTGCAAGAATTCCCAATTCCACTGGGCACACAGAAGGCTCTTCTCAATCAAGGGTTTTGTTTGGCATCACAATAGGTTATAAAGTATATGACAGTGTAGCTTTCATTTGGCACTTAATACTTTAATGGAAGCTGGAAAGATGCCTCAGTGGTTAAGAGCACTGGCTGCTCTTTCAGAAGACCCAGGTTTGATTCTCAGCACTCACACGGCAGATTACAACCATTTGTAACTACAGTTCTACAGATTCAATGGCATCTTCAGGCCTCTAGGAGTCCTGCATGCATGTGGTGCACAGATATTCAAGCAGGCAAAACAACCATACACACAAAAATAATGCTAATAAAAACAATGCTTTATGTGGATAGGTGTTTTGTTTGTATGTTTGTCTTGTACCACGTTCAGTCCCAGGTGCCCACAGAGGTTAGATGAGGGCATCAGACCTCCTGGAACTGGAGGTATAGATAGTTATGAGGGAATCAAACCTAGTCCTCTGGAAGATAAGCAAGTTGTGCTGAGTCATCTCTCCAGCCCTGGCTGGTTTTCATTTCATTTTATTTATTTACTTTTGGTTCCAGGCAGCAAGATGTCACTGTCATTTCTAGAACTTTGAAAGTTGTTTACAATACACTTCCTGTTTACTTAGGTAATATATCCTTTCTTTGATGGAGTTGAAGACTAGATATAGTTTTCCTTATGATAAAACATAAATTAGATATAAAATTTTAGACTTGCCGGGCGGTGGTGGTGCACGCCTTTAATCCCAGCACTCGGGAGGCAGAGGCAGGTGGATCTCTGTGAGTTCGAGACCAGCCTGGTCTACAAGAGCTAGTTCCAGCGCAGGCTCCAAAGCTACAGAGAAACCCTGTCTTGAAAAACCAAAAAACAAAACAAAACAAAACAAAACAAAAAAAACAAAAAAACTTTAGACTCACAAAGATTGGATATTTTCCTTAATTTGCCAAATGTAAATGAATATTGTAACTTTCAAATAGTGTAGTATATGTAATTTTACTATGTTAAAGTTAAAACCTTCCTTTTTAATTAGATAGAAAAGGGGGATGTATATATGTTGCTTTTATTGGTTAATGAATAAAGCAACTTGGCCAATGACTTAGCAGAGTAAAGCAAGGCTGGAAATCTGAACAGAGATATAGAGAGTAGGTGGAGTCAAGCAGATGCCAGTCAGCCGCCAAGGAAACAAGACATGAAGAAAATGAGATAATGCCACGGCCACATGGCAATACATAGACTAATAGAAGTGGACTAATTTAAGATTAAGAGCTAGCTAGGAATACGCCTGAACCACGGTGAAACAGTATTGCAATTAATATAGTTTCTGTGTGATTATTTGTGTCTGGGTGGCCAGGAAACAAAAGCGCGGTCTTTATCTGCATTTGTTGTTTTGAGACAGGGTTTCTCTGGGTAGCCCTGGCTGACCTTGAGCTCAGAGATCTGCCTAACTCTGCCTCCCGAGTGCTGGGATTAAAGTCATGCACCATCACTGTCTAACGTCTAGCTTTAGTTATTCTTACTATGAACTGAATATTTTTGTGTGTTACAGTTCCATTTTTTTCATATATCAAGGATCCAATGAGCTTTTCTGGTTTCCACAGATACTTGCACTAACATGGTGGACATATAGAGAGCAGGCATACATACATAAAAATACTTAAAACATGTAACAAAAATGTAGTATTTTTTGAAGTGCTTTATTTGTGGCATTTGGAAGAGGTCACACTGAGGATCCTAGTGCAGGCTTCTGGAAATCTGAAAGTATAGACATTGGGTGTAAAGTCATCAGCATTTTGCCCATGCAGTTTAGGCTTTTCCTGTGAATGTAACAGTACTTTTGAATTGGGTAGAGCTTTGTATTTGGCAAGGCTTATGACCTTGCTGAGGGGCAGGTATTGGTTGAGAGGTTTTGAGGTGGTTTTCAGATGCTGAAACAGGCCCTGACTGCTATGGTTCTTTCAGTCCTGTCATGGGTGTAAACAGCTTACTGAAATGAACATGGCACAGCTGTGAGCCTTCTACCCATGTTCAGATCTCTCCTGGGAGACAGTGACTGGCTAAGCACCAAGACTAATCACAACAGCATGGCCCAGATCCTGACGGTCTATGAGCAACCGAGCAGATTCAGTTTATTTCTGAATGGCTGAACAAGGGCGGTAAGATGGCTGACAGTGCTTCATTCACCCTTAGAGAGCATTCATCCAAAGTGTCCAAGTGAGCTAGGTGGTTTGCTCTTCCTCATCATTCCAGTGTTAAATATCAGCATTTTGAAGGGACCAGGGCAATCATTAGTAGGCATGCTGATAAATGTTGTGTCTTTCACAACTATGAGATACAAAGTGGCTTTATATTATTTAAAAAAAAAAAAAACCAAAAAAACCCAAAACTGCTGTAGGTTAAGAGAACTTTTCCAGAGGACCCAAATTCTACTCCCAGCACCCACAAGGAGGCTCACAACTATTGGTAGCTCCAGTTCCATGGTATCTGATGCCCCTTTCTGGACTTTGCAGACACCAGGCAAGCATGAAGTACACACACGCACATACACAGATACAGCTAAAACATCCATATACATAAAATAAAAAATTAGCGGGGCATGATGGCCCACATCTTGAATCCCAGCACTCAGGAGGTAGAGACAGATCTCTGAGTTCAAGACAAACCTGGTCTACATAGTGAGCTTTAGGTTAGTTAAGGCTACATAGCGAGACCTTGTCTCAAAAACGCCCCTCTCCAAAAAAAAAAAAAAAACACACAAAAAAAACCCCTTTTTGCTCTGAAGCCAAGGATAGTGGTCATACCCATCATGGCCATACTTAGGAAGCTGAGGCAGGACTGAGAGCTGGAGGCCAGTGAAGGCTACAAAGTGAGATTTTCTCTAAGAAATAAACCCCAAACAGTTGCTTTAGTCCTGTGGATGTAACTCAATGGGACAGTAATTGTTAATGATGTACGAGGTCCTGATTTTGGTCCCTAGCACCTACCCTCTCCACCAAAGGAAAAGTAGCTAAAGGTTAAGGAAAGAAACCAGGACACCAGAGGAAGCAAGGACACTGAGGAGGAAGTGCAGGAGGCAAAGTGCTTGCTGTGAGAGCATGCGTGAGCCAAGTTCACAGCTCCTGCACCCACGCAAAGCCAGGTATGTGTGGTTGTTACCAGTGGGCCTAGGGCTTTCTGGCCAGCCAGTCCAGCCAACTGATTAAGTGGGAGACCCTGTCTCAAAACAGTGAAGTGGAGAAGTGATGGAAGAAAACATGTTGACTGCTGACTTCACAATGACATCTGGCCTCCACATAAAGTGACCCCTCCCCACACACAGAGAATTAGCACTAAAAGGGACACTTTCAAAATAAAAACAATGCTTTTTCCAAGTTACACACAATGTTTATGTACCCCTTTCCAGAAGTAGAAAATCTAGTGTTAGAATTAGGTAGTAAATAAAACTTAAAAAAAAAAAAAAAAAGCAAAACGGATGCATTATGCCTCTAACTCTCTCAAAGCAGGTTATCCATTTTACCCAAGCCAGTACCTGGGGCATACAGGTGGTCAGTAAGTTTCAAGTGCCTTTGATAGTTATGCTTAAAAACTTCATGGGCTTGAACAGAATCAGCCTAGCTGACTGCTGGTCCGTAAGGTTTCAGTAAGTATCAGATATAAGCCCTCCCATCGTGTTTTCAGGAAGGCAGGCAGTTGTGCCCCTATTTGTACTGATTCTTCTGTATACTAAACTTTTGTCATAGAAAGACACGTCACTTAACCCAGGCAATAATAGGCTCTACAGTTCTCATTTCATCCACGAAGAAACTGAGAGTCTAGGAAGGAACTCACCCCACATCTATCAGACAGAACATTAATCCAAAGCCACCCAACGGTTTCTCCAACTTAGTAGTCTGTTTACCAGACACGGGCAATAGTGACTTAAAACCAACATGATCAATTACTAAGATGCAAGTGCTTTTTTGGCTTATTCAATCTTTAATATTCTAACCTATTCAGAAACGTTTTAAAATTGTTTTTAAAACTTATTTATGTGTATGAGTGTTTTCTCTGCCTGTATGCCTGTGTACCACATGCACGCCTGGTACCTCCAGAGGCCAGAAAAGGGCATCAGACCCCTCACCCCGAACTGGAGTTAGTGTGAACTACCAGGTGGGTGTTGGGAATGGAATTATGCCCTCTGCGAGAACAAGTACTCTTAATCACAGAGCCTTCCTTCTAGCCCCTACGTCAGAAACACTTTGTCCTAGCATTTCAAGCTGGCTTTAGTGGCACATTCCTATAATCTCAGTCTTTGGAAAATAGAGGTTGGGCATGAAGACTCAAGGTCAGCCTCAGATACACAGCAAGTTTGGTGCCAGTCTGGGCTAAATGAAACTTGCAAAAATCCAAAACAAAAAATTTAAAGTTCCTAGTATTTCAGGGGAAGCAATGTCATTTACTAAGTCCCAAGGGGCTCGAAGGATGACAAGAAGGGATACATCATTAGAATATATTTTGAAATTAGTAATATTAATTATAAAATCATTAGGGTATTACATACCCTAAGCTGGTCACAAACTGGTCATGTAGCCAAGAATAACCTTGAATTGACTTGTATCTGAATGCTGGGATTATAGATGTGTCACAACTGATTCTGCAGAGCCAGGGTTGAACTACAACTTCCTGCACTGGGCAAACAAGCTAGTTTAAAACTTGACAGCTGGGGAGATAGATGGCTTTCACTCATCTGATGCCATAAGATCAATCCCCCAGCCCCACATGGTGGAAGGAACTGACTACAAGCCGTTCTAACCTTCATAACATGCACATACATGCGTGCACACACACACACACACACACATACACAGTGAATAAAAATATTATAAAACAAACTTAAAAGGGGGCTAGAGAGATGGTTCCAGGGCTTATTCAGTTCTCAGCATCCACATCTGGTGGCTCACATCTGTAACTCCAGCTTCACAGGGATCTGGTGCTCTTTTCTGGACTCTATGGACTTTACACTCAGTGTGTACATACCCACACAGAGATACATCTAATTAAAAGCTAGTTCCAGGACAGGCCCAAAGCTACAGAGAAACCCTGCCTCGAAAAAAAAAAACAAAACAAAAAACTACTGGAGGTGGTGGTGGTGCAGGCCTTTATTCCTGGCACTTGGAGGGCAGAGGCAGAGAGAACTCAGTGAGCTTGAGGCCAGCCTGTTCTATATATTGAATTCAGACAGTCAGGACTGTTTCACAGAGAAACTCTGTATCCCACCCCCACTCCCCAAAATTTAATACTAAAATAATAACAAAACTTAAGATTATTTAGATTACTTTTATAGTCTCACAAAGATTTTGGTAATTAACTTCAAAAAACATAGGTATGTTATGTAGGTACAGAATTAATTTTAGGGTTGGTTCAACAGACAAAGTACACCTAAAGAGCATAAAAATTCTTTATTCAACCTAATCCAGCCAGTATTGAGTTATCTATATTAAAAACAAGATATTTTTAAAAATTACAGCAGAATTAGCAAGGCAGTGACTAATAAAGTCACTAAATTTGATTATATATTTTTCAATCATTTGGTGAGTATGTAATGAACAATATTTTCAGCCACTTAGATGGAGTTAACTTCTACAATAGAATTTTACTAATCATTGAATTTTATAAAAAGAGGTTTAAAACATTGACATTTCTAGAAATAACAAAAATATGAAAATAAATTGGAGAATAGTATATTCACATATTCCCAAAGTCTCTACTATTCTGTTTATAACTGTCCTGTCCTAGAGAGCAGACTACCACTGTTTAGGAGCTAGTGAGGCCCAAAGTACGTCTGTCCTTTCTCAGCTAATCCTAGAAATTGTCTAAGTGTGACTTGCATTTTAGAGATGAAGATAACTGTGGCCAAGCAGCCACTTTGCCACGGTTATACACTACAGTTATTAAAACTTGAACTAGGCTCTTAAAGCTGCCTACCCAGCTTTAATTCTGCCTATGCTTTGTTGCTTCATGGTTGGGTTGCCACCATCCAGGCAGGACTGGCATGGGTTATTTTCTTGGAATAAGGCTCTTTAGATTTAAAACTATTCAATTGCAAGGCTAGCATTCGCTCCTTTCTGCAGGCACTTGTGGTTCCTTACCCATAACTCTACGAAGTTCTACCTCCTGCCCCCAAGGGATTAGAGCTGTTTCCTTGGCCTTCATGGCCCTTGATACCAATCAAACCCATCTTGGACATTAAAGTAATATGTAGAGAATTGAATGCTTGCATAACTGTAGGTGCTGCTCAATTTAACAAAATTATCAAGGTCATTCTTTAATATGTCTTTTCACACTGGGAATTATAAAAGTCAATATATTTCATAATTATAGCTAGATATCTAAGTTATTTTTATATATAATCAGAGTTCATATTTCTCTTTAGAACAACAGCAGTGTTAGGTTAATTCAGTCAAATTGTCCCTTATACCCTAGATAATTACAGCTCTGGATGTTCAATAGTCATTCAGAGATACCATAAAACTCAAAACTGAGTTATTCAACCTTTAGTTGTTTTATTTACAATCTAACCCAGCTCAACCTATATTTGTTACACTCCTAAAGTACCCATTTCTCAGTAGGGGACCATTTATTATCATGCACCACACACTGTGAACAGTGTTTTTTAAGCTTTAAAATTTTCATTTTAATCAATGAAAATAAGTAAAAGAACATTCAGATCGCTGAACAGTAGAATGGTCACTATTAAACATGACCTAAGTAATTGCTTTTGAACAACGAATACATAACTAGTTAAAGACTATTAAGGAGCTAGCCACCGTAATATGACAATCATGATCTAAAAGAGGGCTGGTGATGTAGCGCAATTGTAGTGTTTACCTAGCATGCAGAAGGCCCTGGGTTCAATCCTCAGCACTGCATAAAAAACAGCAGCCTATAATTGGGAGGAGCAGGAGTTCAAGGTCATCTTCAGATACAAAGGAAGTTTGAGGCTAGCCTATGTGAGAGACCCTGACTCAAAAACAAAACACCCTAAAAACATCAGTATTGGTTATCTTATAAATTGATATAGCCAAACTACATACCTGGATACTCATTAAAGACTTGTTCTCATAATTACCTCACTGACTGAAATTCACAAAGCACTCAAAACCATACTTTGGTTCACTTACTGCTTGTTCTAACAGACTGCAAACTGTCAGAGCTGGGACCAAGTTTATCTTGTTCACCACTGTATCCCACAGCACCCTGCAGTGGCTGAGTAAATGGCAATTAACAAATATCTAAATAACTGAATCAATGGGGGAAAAAGCAGCAATTTTATTATTTTTTTCCAAATTATTCTGTTTAAATTACTAACTGGCAGCTCCAAGTCCTAGACATACAGGATTTAAAAACACTGAGTGACACAAGGCCTTCTACCTCACTTCTCCTGTCCCTCCCTCCCACCTTTTCTAAACAACCCCACAGATAGATACACACAGACACACACAGATAAACACGACAATGACGAATACATGGGTCAAAATTACATTATAAACTATGAGATGTCAACATTGCATAAATAAAGTTTAATAGTGAAAAAGTGATCTGGAAGCCCTGGAAACTGACCCTATATATCTGAGATGTCACACAGGTTAAGGAAAAGGCAACAGAATCTCTGTTGTTCGGATGATCACTTCAATGCTCACGTGTATTTTTTTTTTGGTTTGTTATTTATTCAGAACTAATTTACATTTCCTCGTATTAGCACAGGCTCCTGTTTAGCATGTAATTGAGTTGCTGTTTCTAAGAAAACACTGAACATGAGTATATACAAAAGAGGCATCAGAATAAAACAGCATGTCCATTTTTAATATTTATACAGTTTTATCTTTACATTTTTGTCTGGAAAAATATGAACAAACCCAGGTTTACCATGCTAAGATAATGGTTTAGTCGACGGCCGTCAAAGCAGTACATATAAATAACCAAGTTGAATCGTATCCTTAGGTTCTGTGATTACTGAGAGGATCCCCTGCTTTGCGTGCTTTATTATATTTCTTAAAAATATAGGAGCAGTACTTATCAGCAGTCTCCACTAGTGCATTAATGATGGAGTCAGAACAACACAACAGGCTCATCAGGATGAGAGGCCTCAGAACAACCAGAAGTCAGTTTTATGCTTCTTCTTGCTCTGGATAATTTAGGATTTTGCGGTGTGCCTGACGTAAATATTGCTGCTGTTTGAAGTAAACCTTAAATGCTCCTTTTATGGCAACAAAAGCAATTCCACCCTAAAATAAAAAGGGAAATTAATTTTTTTGTAAAGCATGCTTAGAGAAACAAGAAAAAGAACTTTACAAAGATCACAAAGGACACAGGCTTTGGCGCCAAATGAATCCTGATAACTGCAAGGAAAACACTCTTTTCTGTGAGGGCTGAGATGTGGCAGAGAAAGAGCTTCCTCCGCCCGCATCACTTGAGCTGCTTTCTTCCCATGGAGGTCTACATTATCTGATAGAAAGGAGATTGGCAGAGCGCCATGCGGACTGTGACCAAGGAGGGCAAGTGGGATGGCAGGCAACAGCATGAGCCAGTTTCATATTGTGTTTATTTATGATGCTGGTACTGGGGATTGAGCTCAGAAGAGAAGGTACCTACAGAAAGGGTCCAAAGGCCAGATTGGCAGAGCAAACCTCCCCTTTTTATTTCCCTCAAGCTAAGGTGACAGCGGGGTTAATGAAAAGACAAGGCAGGGGAACTACACAGAGCCCCTACAGAACTTCTCTCCCCCTTTAAAAACAAATGCAGTTCACTCTCTTCTGAATAGTGCTTGAGACAAGTAATATTAAATCCATCTTACCAAGATTGTCCTTTGTAAATTTGAGTTAACACTACTGAACATCAGTTTACCAACTATTGTTGCAATAGTAGGAAAGACAAGGGCTCCACACAAAATCCGGGTAGCAGAGACATGATCAGCTAAAGGATTAGCTTCGGCTGGAATTCGAGGAACAGGACAACCAATCCCTAGAAGGAGGGGGAAGTATCATGTTAGTACTAAACTTCAGGAATAGTTAAAAAAAAAAAATAGCTTTAAGCTTTAAACATTAACCTCCCCAAAAAACAGCAACAACAAAGCCATGTGATGGTTCTTCTAAAGGTCAATTCAACACATGCTTTATTTATACAGCACAATTCAGGACCTTACCTGGAAATATACTGTTCAGAATTTGTAGTTTATTTGAGTATTTGCGCCATAGTCTAAGCACATAGTCCTCCCAGCGGATCATTTTGCCCAGTATCAGCATGACAGGAATAGTAGGAAGTCCAATCAAAAGGAATAAAGGGTCAGCTCGCTCCATGACATCTAGCCCTTCTTTATGGCCTACGACCTGTAAAGCAGGCAGCATTTGCTACAGTTATTTTCTTATCTAAAGCAGTGGTATGCTTTTGTTTGTGTTTTTTTGAAACATGGTTTCTGTGTGTAATCCTGGCTGTCCGGGAACTCTTCTGTAGACCAGGCTGGTCTCTACCTCAGGGATCGGCCTAGTTCTCCCTCCTGAGTGCTGGGATTAAAGGCACCAAGGCACATTGGCACATATTTAGTTCATTTTGTAAGAAATACTTAATTTCAAAAAACAGAAACAAAAGTTAAAAAAAAAAAAGGTCTGAAAGCCTTTAGCCTTGATTTGATAATAAGAAATAATACTGGGACTGGATGGCTCAGTGGTCAAGAACACTTGTTGCTCTTGCAGAGAACCCAGGTTCGATTCCCAGCTTCCATAAGGCAGTTTACAATCACTTGTAACTCCAGTTTGAGAGATCTGACGAGCTGTTCTGGACTCTGGGAACTACACCCAGGTGGTGTAGATACACCCCCACAGGCTCACATATATAAGTATAAAAAATAAATCTCAAACATAAAAATTAAAAATAAAAATAAGCTGGGTGATGGTGGCACACCACCTTTAATCCTAGCACTCAGGAGACAGAGTTAGAAGGATCTCTATGAGTTTGAGGCCAGCCTGGTCTACAATAGCTAGTTCCAGGACAGGCTCCAAAGCTACAAAGAAACCCTGTCTCGAAAAACCACAAACAAACAAACAAACAAATAAATAAATAAAGATCACCCATAGCTGAGTGAGGTAGTGCACACCTTTAATCCTAGTACTCAGAACACAGAGGAAAGTAGATCTCTGTGACTTTCAGATGGAAAGTAGGTGGGTCTACATAGCTCTATGTTAGCCAGGGTTACACAGTGAGAACCTGTCTCAAAATAAAATCATCATGATCTAGCCAAGAAGAGTATACAGCCAAGTATAGCCAAGCTATTCCATTTTACATTGGAATAAAATAACTTTACAAAAATGGCTGATTGCATTAATTACATCTCAACAGAGTTGTGAAGGTATATCCAAGATTTGCTGTTATTTAATTTTTGAGACATAGTCTCACTGTGTAGCTTTGGCTGGCCTGGAACCCATTATGTAGACCAGGTTGGCCTCAAATTCAAAGAGATCCACTTGCTCCTGCCTCCAAAGTGCTGGGATTAAAAGCACACACTGCTTTTCAGTGCAGCAACCATTTTTTTCTGCAATTGGCCAAAATGACAAACACAAAGGGAAAGACGAAAGGCACCCACTATATGTTCTCTGGAGTGTTTTGGAAACATGAAAGTGTTCTTCTGGCCATGTAACATTCAAATCTACAGGAAGGGTGATAAGGTAGACACCAAGGAGAAATGCCCCATTAAGTGTTACCATGGCAAAACTGAAAGTTTACAACATCAGTTAGCATGCCAAGGGCATCATTGTAAACAAGCAAGTTAAGGAAAAGATTCTTGCCAAGAGAATTGTGTGCATTGAGTAAATTAAGTACTCTAAGAGCTGAGACACCTTCCTGAAACAGGTGAAGAAAAACAATCAGAAAGAAAAAGGCACCTGGTTCAGCTCAATACCAACCTGCTCAACCCAGGAAAGCACACTTGGTGAGAACTAATGGAAAGGAGCCTGAGATGCTAGACTCCATTCTCTATGAATTCATGGCTTAGTAGACAAAACTTAAGAGCTGGCTAGGAAGACAGAGAAAGACTCATAATACTGAAGGCTACCTTTACTGTGGTCATTGTTTCCTCTGTTGTCAGAAATGTTTTAATTTAATGTAATTCTGTTTGTCAATTCCTGCTGCTAGAGTCCTTCAGGAAAAATTCTTGTCTTTGCCTCTAAGAGTTTTACCTATGTTTTTCTAAGATCTTTGATCTACTCTGAATTGGTTTTTGTACAGATATGAATTTTCATTCTCCTTCAAGTGGATATCCTGTTTACACGGACAACAAGACACACACGGAGGAGGAGAGGCATTTACTGAAAAACTTGATTTTTCTCCTCAATGTATGTATTGAGACATGGTCTCACATATATTCCAAGCTAGCTGTCTCAAACTCACTATGTAGCTGAGGCTGACCTTAAACTCTTAATGTTCCTGCCTCTACTTCTCAAACAGACACTGGACATCACATCCAAACTAATGCATGTTTTTGACACTACTGTTGAAATTTGGTGGCTATGGCTGTATTAACTATAGTCTATTCCATTGCTCTACGTATAACCAATGGAATAACCATAGTATTGTTACTATGGTTCTGTAGTTAAATCTGAGATCAGTCTTTTTGTGTGTGTTTAAGATAGGATCTTACGTAACCCTTGCTGGCCTGAATGCTTGGAATAGAGGCACGAACCACTACATCTGGCTGAGATCAGATATAGTGATATATTAAGCATTGCTCTTTTTGCTTAGCATTGCTTTGGCTATTGAGGGTCTTTTAGTGTTTATGAATTTTAGGATTGCCTTTTCTAGTTCTGTGAACTCACTGAAATTTTGATGCACACTATGTTGAATATGGAGTTTGATTCTGATAATACTTGTTTGTTTGCTTTTGTTTTTGGAGACAGGGTTTCTCTGTAGCCCTCATTGTCCTGAAACTTACTCTATAGACCAGGCTGACCACAAACTCAGAGATCCACCTGCCTCTGCTTCCCCAGTGCTAGAAATAAAGGTGTGTACCAACACTGTCCGGCAATAGACATTTATGTAATATTAATCCCGCCAGTCCATGCATAAGGGAGGTCTTTCCATCATCTACTATACATATATATTTTTTAATTTTATGTGTATGGGTATTTGCCTGAATGTGTGTCTGTCACTACATGTATGCCTGGTGCCTGTGGAAGGGGGTTGGGCTCCTTAGAACCAGAGTTACAGACAGCTGTGAGGTACTAAGTGGATGCTGGGACTTTTAACTCAGATCCTTTGAAAGAGTAGCATTATTAACCACTGATCCATCTCTGTAGACCTTAATGTCTTATTCAATAACTTGAAGATAGGTTTATTTTTAAATATTTGGTTTTTTTAAGCTATTGTGAGTAGAATTTTTCTAATCCCCAAATGGGATACTGAACTGAATATACTTCTCAAAGGAAGAAATATAAATGATTAATACATATTAATATTTGAAAAGGTGTTCAACATCATTAGACATCAAGGATACAAACAAAACTGCTCTGAGATTCCAATCCATCCCAGTCAGATGACTAATTCTGAGAAACAAAGATTGGCCAGGGAGGATGTGGAAAAGAGGAATTCTTATATTTGACTAAAGTGAGAATATATACTTTGCAGCCACTGCTGAAGTCAGCACGGAAGTTCCTCAAAAAACTACACTACTCTTGGTGATATATATATATATATATATATATATACACATACCCAAAGGACCCTGATGTCCACCAACAGATAGATATATGGACAAAGAAAATGTAGTACACATGAACAATGGACAATGAAAATGGACAAACCTGGCAATTGTTATAGTAGGCAAAATAAGCCAGATATGTAAGGAAAAACTGTGTCTTCTAGACTACGCAGAATCTAGATTCAAATTTGTGTGTATATATTACATATGCTTTTGTTATAAAACTTAAAGGGGGACTGTGAGAAGGTCTTCTAAAGAGGTAGGAGGTAAAAGAACATCCACATGACAGGAAATTAGGAGAGGCCTCCCTGGAGGGAAAAGATCCAGTAAGAAAGGCAAGAGGGCAGGGGAAAAGATAGTGGGGAACTGGCTAAGAAAGAACAAAAATTATGACATATATGCATAAAATGCCATTAATAAACCTGCTATTTTGCATACTATTTTTTTTATTAGAGTTTTGTCAAATGGTGCCATAAAGCTGTCACCCAGCACTTGGGAGGCTAAGGTATGAAGATCAGGAGTTCAAGTAAAAAGACCGTGTTTAAAAAAGCATAAAAAATGGCTGGGCGGGTGTGGTGGCATTCCTTTAACACTAGCTCTTCACCTGATTTGAAGATTGTTGTGGAATATTAGTTGAAGAAGTGTTATATTAGTTGATGCTGTGGAACATTTGTTTAATGATGCAAAGATGTGTTGCATTCTTTTATGTTGCATTCTTTTATGTTGCATTTGTTTAATTAACTCTGTGAAGCTCTGTTACTTTGCCTGTCTAAACCACCTGATTGGTAGGTCTAATAAAAAATTGAATGGCCAAAATGTAGGCAGGAGAAAGAGGAAAGGTGGGGCTGGCATGCAGAGGAAATAAATAGGAGGAGAAAAATCAGGGGTCAGCCATCCAGATACACAGCAAGCCATGGAGTAAGAAGAAAGGTATATAGAAAAATAAAAGTCTAGAGGCAAAAGAGAGAGGAGATAATTTAAGAAAAGCTGGTTAGAAATAAGCAAAGTCGACCCTGCTTCAAAACAGTAACCTCCCTCCTGTGCCAACTTAGCACTTGGGAGGCAGTGATACGTATATCTTCATGAGCTCAAGATCAGCCAGGACTACATAGTGAGACCCTGTCTTGAAACAAAACAAAACAAAACAAAACAAAACAAAAAACCAACAAACACAAAAAGCAAATGAAGAATCTCATTCAAATTCCTTAACTATAGATTGGAGACATGGAGAAGTAATGAGAATTAATTGGAAAGAAATAGTGATCTGGCTGATGATTTAAATGAACTGCAGAGCTGATCACAGAGCAAACTTAAAAGTAAATGTTAAGGCCTTGGGAGATGGCAAATCTCAGGGCATGATATGTATGTAGCTCAGTTGATGCACCATATAAACTGGGCACAGTAGCTGTATCAGCTAGTTTTACTTGTGACTAAATACCCAACAAAAGCAATTTAAGGGGTTCCCTAACTGATGGGCTTGAGAACACAGGTCAGCATAGTGGGAAGGCGTGCTGACAGGAGTCTGATGCAGCTGAGTACAAGGTAGC
Source organism: Dicrostonyx torquatus (assembly GCA_028555095.1). Taxonomy (NCBI): domain Eukaryota; kingdom Metazoa; phylum Chordata; class Mammalia; order Rodentia; family Cricetidae; genus Dicrostonyx; species Dicrostonyx torquatus. Next base: position 2,106,243 of record JAQHUG010000199.1, read on the forward strand.
CCCAGTTCATTTTCTCCACTTTACAAAATCCAGAGCCCCACCTCATGGAATGGTGTTGCCCACATTGAGGGTGTGTGTTCCCACCTCAATGAACCTAAAATAGATAATCCCTCATAGGAGTGCACAGAGGTTTGTATTTTTAGTGACTAGTTCCTGTCAAGTCCACAACTAACATTAACCATTAGAGTAGTGGTAGGCTATAATCCTACCACTTAGTAGGGTGGAGGCAGGAAGTTCAGAAGTTCAAGGCCAACTTTGGGTTACAAATCAAAATGGAGGCAAGCCCCATATCCTGCCCATTCATGTTTTACTAATGTTAACTCTGGGACTTGACATAAACTAATCTGCACCCCCCCAAAAAAAACCCACATAAATATTGTTGGTTTAGACACTGCATAGGAATAAAAACAAGTAAATAGAAGTGTTGTATGGGAGATGGAATATCCAAAACAATGTTAAGTAACAGCAGCAATATCTATTATCTTACTTCTGACTTTCAATGTAGTCATTTATAGGATTTTCACCATGAAAGCTTTGCTTACAAACTCATATTCTGTGCATAAAAATACAGCAGATTATTAACATATGCATGTTTAGGTAGGTAAAAGATGCTCTCCCAATACTCTTAAAATCACACAGTACCTATCTACCGTCCCAGCTAATCACTTATTCTTGGAATAAATGTTTCAAGTAAATGTAAAGGTGATTTCTAAACAGTTAACACACAATACATATTTGTAACTTTTGTTTCCTTGCTTATATTAATATTTCCAGTCTATAATCCAAATTATTAAAATTTTCAAGCACCAGCTCAAGACTTTTCTTATAATAGCAATTGATTGCTTTTACTGAATTAAAAATGTTGATGGAGTTCTGTATTTGATTCATATTTACACACACAATTATATAACTGCTCTCTAGTATGTCATTATGTACACCTTACTTGAAGTCCCAACACTGAGTGAGACTTACCTAAAAGTAAAAACACAATGGTTAATAATCTGCTGTATTTTTATACACAGAATGCAAGACACATCTCTACAGTTATATGAAAAGATCAAGAATCATAATGAAAAGAGACTGCAGCTATAATATCAAATTAGCCATAGTGGGTACCTGAGGAGATGATGGGGGATCTAGGCAAATGAAGAACAGGAGAACTCTCCCTAGACCACTCTGTATAACACTTTACTGTGTGCATGATGGGGGTGGGGCATGCTACAGCTCATGTATAGAGGTCAAAGGATAATTTCTTTTGGAAGTTCAGTTCTCTCCCTTTCTATCAATGTGAGGGCTGCGGAAATTGAACTTGGGTCATTCACTACATTAGGCTTGTGGCAAGCATCTCTACCCACTAAGCCATCTCGTTGGTTCTAGTCTACTTTTTATATAACTTGTTATTCTTTAATCATGATAGTATCATTACTTATTTAAAACAATACATTTAAAAAATTTAGTTTAAAAACTCCTAGCAAATATTTAATAGACCTTCACATCAAAAGTAGTATCACTGAATAGAGTAGAATGGTGAACCTGCATCACTGTTACTGCTCCATAAGTCACAGCTGTCCAATAGATAGATCCAACCATTATTCCTGCTGCAGCAAAAGGGCAAGCTTTTGAGATCAGTCTATCTGCAAGATCCAAGACATAAACGACTGGACCTACAATATGAAGAGAGAAAAGTTTCAACACAAGGTGGGTTTTTAGGATGACTTCTTCAATATTTTCTATAGGTCTAAAACACTTGTATGAAGTTAGATGTTCTAAAAACAGTTGTTAAATAGATATTTTTAGATTTTTATTTTTAGTAATGTGGGGGGGGGGGCAAGTGTGTGTCACATATGTCTGGATGCCTGTGAGGTCAGAGGCATGGGATCCCCTGGAGCTGGAGTTACATGTGACTGTGAGACACTTGACATGGGTGCTGGGAACTGAACTTGGGTTCTCTAGAAAAGCAAGCAATATCATACTCTTAGCTACTGAGCCATTTCTCCAGTCTCTAGTTGTTATAGGTCTAACAGAAATTCAGATTTGAGTAGTTTAGACTTTCTCGATAATTTGCATGAATGAATATCTAGGCTGTTCAAACTTTATTATTGATCCTGTAATTAGAGCAATAAATAAAGTTGCTTCAGATGAGGGAAACAATCCTCACTTCTACCTCAATCCCACTGGCTACTGCAGAGTGAAAGGACTATTTTAGTTTGTTTTTTTTTTT
>JAQHUG010000199.1:2132511-2144482 GCA_028555095.1 Dicrostonyx torquatus
AAATAAAATGAAGGCCTGGTTTAAAAAAATTAAAAAATAATAAAAAAATAAGAAAGTGGCAAATTGATCCTAAAGGTTTCACAAATTTTGTTGATCTAGAAGAGCCAAAGGATTCCTGTAAAAGGAGAACCAGGGCTGACGGATAAGACCCAGTGGTCAAGGCTTGCTGTTAATCTGGCTGCTTTACTTTGATCCCTAGTACCTACTTGGTGGCAGGAGAAATCCAGTTTCTCAGAGTTGTCCTCTGATGTCACACAGATCCTGGCACACGTGTGCCCCAGCTACAACAATAAACAAAGAAATGTAAAAAAATAAATTAAAAAGGAAGACCCAAGTTAAAGAATTCACATCCTTGACTTGGAAATGCTTTTATTTCTTTATTGTGGTGCCTGGGATTGAATCCAGGGTGTCATACGTGTTAGGCAACATCCGAGCGCTGAGCTGCATCTCCAGCCTCACACTTAATGCGTTCATTTGTTTAAGACAGTTCCTGTTGATCATGCTGACCAGAAACTCTCCTCTCTTTTTTTATTTTTCTTTATCTTGGCTTCCAATTCTATGTAGCCAAGGATAGTTCTAAAATTCTGATCTTGCCTTCATTTTGAGTGCTGATACTACAGGCAGGTGCTACCACAGCCAGTTTATTTGGTTATGGGTACTGGAGCCATAGCTTAGTGCAGGCTATGCACTCTGTGAAATGAGCTGCATCCCCTGTCCATATTTCCTATTTTATTTTGATTATTTAAAAAACTTACTATATCATATTTACTATGGGGGGGGGCTGGGTGAGTGGGGTGCAAGTATCATGGCACTTGTGTGAAGGTCAGAGGACAGCTTTTTAAAATTGTTTTTATTGAGCTATACATTTTTCTCTGCTCTCCTCCCGTCCTCCCCCTTCCCTTCTATTCTCTTCCATGACTCCCACGCTCCCAATTTACTCATGAGATCTTCTTTTTCTCCTTCCTATGTAAATCCATGTATGTCTCTCTTAGGGTCCTCTTTGTTGTCTAGGTTCTCTGGGGGTGTGGCCTATAGGCTGATTTTTCTTTGATTTAGTCTAAAAGCCACTTATGAGTGAGTACATACTATATTTGTCAATCAGGGTCTGGGTCACCTGATTCAATATGATGTTTTCTAGATCCATCCATTTGCCTGTAAATTTCAAGATGTCATTATTCAAGATTTTTTTTTTTTACTGCTGTGTAGTACTCCATTGTGTAAATGTAGCACATTTTCTTTATCCATTCTTTGGTTGAGGGGCATTTAGGTTGTTTCTAGGTTCTGGCTATTACAAATAATGCTGCAATGAACATAGTTGAACACATGTCCTTGTGGTATGACTGAGCATCCTTAGTGTATATACCCAAAAGTGGTATTGCTGGGTCTTGAGGTAGATTGTTTCCCAATTTTCTGATCAATTGCCATAATGATTTCCAAAGCGGCTGTACAAGTTTGCACTCCCACCAACAATGGAGGAGTGCTCCCTTACACCACATCCTTTCCAGCATAAGCTATCATCAGTGTTTTTGATCTTGATCATTCTGAAAGGTGTAAGATGGAATCTCAGAGTTGTTTTGATTTGCATTTCTCTGATGGCTAAAGAAGTTGAACAGTTCTTTAGATGTCTTTCAGCCATTTGAGATTTGTCTATTGAGAGTTCTCTGTTTAGGTCTATAGCCCATTTTTTATTGGATTATTTGTTCTTTTGATGTGTTCTTTGTTTATTTTGGAGATCAGCAGAGGATAACTTTTAAGAGTTGGTTGATGTGGGTCCTGGCGATTCTGAACTCAGGTTATCAAGCTTGGCGGCCATTGCCTTTACCTGCCGAGCTATCTCATTGGTGTTCATTTCCTAATTTTAAAGCTCATTAAAATGCTACATTAATCAAGATACTGTGGTAGCAGTATAAAGGTAGACATTTAGATTAGTCTACTTCTAAACAGGCCAGGAAGTCTAAAACAAGTCCTGCCCTTCATGCTTCTCAGTTTATTTACAGCAAGGGCACCACTGTAATGCAACAGGGGAATGTATATTATTTCTATCATACACCAAAAATCAAAACTTAAGAGCTGAAACTATAAAATTCTTAGCAGAAATCTTGCCCAGGACCTGGAACTAGACCGTCTTCTTAATCTGACAACAGCACCAGTGACAGAGGAAGAACACATGGGACTTAATCAAAATTAACAGCTCTTATGCCAGAAAGGAGGTATTTTAGTCAGATATTTTTATGGCTATGAGAGAGTCTAGATGTGGTGATTCATGGCTTTAATCCCAGCACTTGGGATGTAGAGGCAAGAGGATCAAGTATTCAGATATGGATCACCACATCTAGTCTTGTGGTATAGCATGATTAGTAAAAACCCAGAGAAAGAAATGGGGGTTCAACCTAAAGGTCAGAAAACAAAGCAGCCAGTTACTGGCTCTTATGTCTACCTCATCCTGCCTCCAGGAATAGCAGAATGAGACTGAGACAGAGAGCTGTCTCTTCCCATATTATATTCTTCTCTAGGGCTGGGATTAGAGGTGTGCACCACTACCGCCTGGTTTCTATGGCAAACTAGCGTGGCTACTGGGATTAAAGGCGTGTGTCTCCACTGCCTGGTCTGTAAGGCTGACCAGTGGGGCTGTTTCACTCTCTGAACTTTGGGCAAGCTTTATTTATTAAAATACAAATGAAATATCACTACATTGTAGTGCTTCATTTTTTTAAGATTTATTTTATTTTGTGTATATGCATGTCTTGCCTGTTTGTAGGTGAGCTCCCATGGGCATGAGCAACCAGTGCTCTTCACTGCTGAGCCATCTCTATAACTGCTTTTTTTTTTTTTTAGAATGCTTTGATTGTTGATACTTTATTGACTGAACATTTCCAATAGTGGTAATGATAACAAGACCTTACATACATAGAATGTTTAAGAAACAATGTATATTCTCATAGTTTTATCCTTAGATTTGTAATTGAGGAGACCAGGCTTCTAAAACCCTGAATAGATTTTTAAGGTTAGACACAACAGTGTAACCTTATCATTTGATCTTCAGTGTGAATAGCTTTGAGATCGAATAAGAGTGTCGTTTAGTATGCCAGTTAAACAGCACAGATAAACTCTACTGGAAAAGTCAGGGTAGAGTTACTCTGTCAGTAACTGACAAAGGGCATCTGTTTCTCTGGGCTCTGCTCCTTGTACCACAGTGTCACATGGAATATAGTTTGTTTCTTCCCACTGTCAAAAATCCACTAGGAGATTACAACTTCAAACATATGCACATCAAAAAATTCCATAAAGCCACATCACTAGGGGTTAGGCCACAGATTAACCCCAGTGCAGTAATTGTAGGTCATTTTAATACTGTACTTTCCCTAATGGACATGTTTCCCAGACAAAACAAAACAAAACCCCTGAAACAAAACAAAAACCTAGAAATATCCAACAGAACCATTGACCAAAATGCCTTAACAGATAGCTGTCTATAGTGTATTTCACTCCAGCATTACAGAATACACTTTTGCTGGGCAATGATAGCACATGCCTTTAATCCCAGCACTCAGGAGGCAGAGGCAGGTGGATCTCTGTGAGTTTGAGACCAGCCTGGTCTACAAGAGCTAGTTCCAGGACAAGCTCCAAAGCTACAGAGAAACCCTGTCTCGAAAAACCAAAAGAAAAAGAAAGAAAGGAGGAAAGAAAGAAAGATAGAAAGCTATATGGAAGACTGAGAAGAAGGTATATTCTGGTTTTGGGGGAGTTTGCTTGTTTGTTTGATTTTGGCTTTTCAAGACAGGGTTTCTTGTAAGCTTTGGAGCCTGTCCTGGAACTAGCTCTTGTAGATCAGGCTGGCCTCGAACTCACAGAGATTCACCTGCCTCTGCCTCCTGAGTGCTGAGATTAAAACCGTGCACCACCACCGCCCAGCCTCATATAGGTTTCTTTAAATGGATTTGTGGTGTTATTTTGAAGCTCTCAAGCTTTTAAAAGGTAGATCCTGTTTGGTGGAAGTAGTTCTCTGGGACAAATGGTCCAGTGACGACGATTCCTATTTCTGGCTGTGGTCTCTGCTTCCTGCCCACTACTACGTGAGGCACTTCTGCCACATGTGTGCTCTGAACTCTGCCGTGCCTTCCCTACCTTGATTAACTAAAACTGATGGAAATATGAGCCAAATAAACCTTTCCTCACTGAAGTGGTTTCTGTTAGGTTATTTTGGTCATAATGATGCAGAAGTAACTAACACAGAAAATTGGCCAGTCAATAACTGTGACTAAACCTGACCACGTGGTTCCTAAGCCTTTGGGATTGTTTGTTTTTGAACAGTTTGGTGATTCAGGCTAGAGAAGCTCTAGAATGATGTAAGAGCTTAATAGGCCCCTGGTTATTTTCTGTGTCTAACTGCTCAGAGTGCTTTAGACAGTGGACCTCAGTGCAGCAGAGATATGTCTGGTGCTGTTTCCAATAAAGACAGCAAAGCCCTTTGGGAGAAATTGAGCCCTAACTGCTGCAGGAAAAGTACCTGAGCCTGGACTACCCAGTTCCCAAGGGAAGCTGGTCAGATTGGTTGTGTGACATACTTCTGTAATCCCCAATTCTAGGAAGAATGACGCTGAGGACAGCTTGAGCTATATAGTGAGTCTAAGACCACGGAATCACAGGAAAGAGAAGTGTTAAAAAAATAATGGGGGTAGGATGGCAAGATGGGTCAGAGTTGCCAAGCCTGACAACTAAGTTCCATCCTCAGGAACCATGATGTGAAAGGCAAGAACCAGTCACCCAAGTTGTTCTTAGACTTTAACGTGATGGCCAGGCGTGTTAGTGCCCATCTCTACTGAAAATGCTAAACAAATTTAGTACAATCTTTAAAACAGGTATGGTGGCACTTACCTATAATTTCAGCACTGGGATAGTAGAGGCAGGAGGATCAGGAATTCATGGACTGTCTCAATTATATTGTGAGTTTGTGGCTAACCTAGGCTACCTGAGACCCCATATCAAAAACCAAAACCACCTTTTTTAAAATGTCTTAATAAATATACTAAAATATATATTTGGCTCTTGTATATGCTAGGAAAGTGCTGTACTAATAAACTATGTCCCAGCCACTCTTGATTTTATTTAATGATTCATTTGTGTGTGTGTTGGGAGGGTGACATATGTACATATTTGGGCAGGTGCCACAGGATGCTCTGGAGTTGGAGTTACAGGAGGTTGTGAAACAAGATCACTCACCAGGACATGGGATTCACCAATTAGACTAGGCCAGCAAGCCCCAGGAATCCTCCCATCTCTGCTACCCCAGCGGTGGGATTACAAGCATGCCCCATCATGCCTAGCTTTTTATATGGGTACTTTGAACAGAGGAGCAAATGATCTTAACTGTTGAGCCATCTCTTCAACATCTATCATTCCCAAGCCTGAGTTTCCTTAAAACAAGACAAACAAACCAACAACTGGGAATGGGGAGATGCTCAGAAGGTAAAGGCACTTGGTGCTAAACCTGATGATCTGAGTTCAGTCCCCAGGACTCATGTGCTGCAGGGAGAGGACTAGCACTCCTCCCTTCCACATACACACAATAAATAAATGTAAAAAAAGGAAAGAAAAAAGAAAATCCAAGCAAAAGAATGATAGTTTTTATTATTTAGGGTTATGTGATGATTACCTCCCTAAGTCAGTGGTCTCAACCTTCTTAATGATGTGATCCTTTAATACAGTTCCTCATGTGGTGACCCCCAGCCATAAAATTATCCTAATTGCTATTTTATAACTTTTATACTGTTATGAATAATAATGTAAATATTATTGGAGATAAAAGTTTGCCAAAGGGGTTGCAGTCCACAAGTTGAGAGCCACCACCCTAAGGCATAAGAAATTTTTTTTTGTTGTTGTTTTTTTTTTTTTTTTTTGAGATAGAATTTTTCTGTATTGTTCTGGCTGTCCTGGAACTCACTCTGTAGGACCAGGCTGGCCTCAAACACACATATCTGCTTGCCTCTGCCTCCCAAGTGCTGGGAATAAAGGTGTGTGCAACCATCATCCAACAAGAAATTCTTGGGGTTGGGATTTAGCTCAGTGGTCTAGAGTGCTTGCCTAGCAAGCACAAGGCCCTGGGTTCAGTCCTCAGCTTCGGGAGTGGGGGAGAAGACAAAATAACAAAAAAGACCAAAAAAAAAAAAAAAAACCCTCAAAGTAACTGGCACACACAAGCCGGATGGTGGCACATGCCTTTAATCCCAGCACTCAGGAGGCAGAGGCAGGCAGATCTTTGTGAGTTGGAGGCCAGCCTGGTCTACAAGAGCTAGTTCCAGGACAGGCTCCAAAGCTACAGAGAAACCCTGTCTTGAAAGACAAAAAAAAAAAAAAATCTTACATAGTTCAGAATGTTAGCTAGTATATATACCATTAGCAGAGAATAAAGAAATTCTCAATACACTTTTGTATATTTAATAATACTTTTATTAGTTTAAAATTAATAAAAAATAAAAAGAAACTATTAAAAATACCTGTATCCTTCTACCACCACCACCACAAAAAAGAAAAAAAAAAACTTTATCCTGTGGTGGTTGAGGTCAGACCTCACTAAGTAGAAAATACAGGTCTGTAGGAAGAAGCGGGATAAGAACTATGTGGTGGTGCCTGTCTTTAATTCCGGAACTCGGAGGTAGAGGCAAGCAAGTGGATCTCTGTGAGTTTAAGGCCAACCAGCACTACATGATAGCTCTCAAAAAATAGAAAGCAAATCAGAAGTTCTGGCTGGTAAGAACCTATTCCTCTGTTAGTCTGACCCATGTGACTTCTGGTACCAGTTGGTATTAAGTAGGAAGGAGACAGACTCTATTCTCAGTTTAGAATTTCTAGGTAGGGGAGGGGAACAGCGAAAAATGTAGAGCTCAATAAAAATCAATAAAAAAAGTAGAATAAAAATTTCTAGGTAGTTCAGCTGCCTTCCAGGATCAACTTCAGACACATACATTGGCCTCTACTGCTTTAGTTTGTTAAAAATGCTTTCATACATACTAACATAATTTTGGAGATTTAGATCCAGCAGTTTTTAAAATTGTCCCCATTTTATTCTGGAGGAAGCTAACAAACTAAGAACATAGGCTTTTATAGGCATGTTGTCTACATATAAATCCTGGTTTCTTTGCTTCCCTGAGTTATAATCTGTGGCTGGCCTGGTTGCATAGACTAGTCATCAAAGCCATTTGGAAAGCTGGAGCAAGAGGACCCACCCTGGTCTACAGAGTGAGTTCAAGGCCAACCTGAGCTAGCCTGAAATTCCTGGGCTAAAGTATTCTTCTTGCATCAGCTTTTTAATACTTGGGAAGACTGGGTACACAACTGCTCCTAGATATTTTTCTTTGTCATTTTTAGGAAGACTAGATATTGAGATCCCTGAGGGAGGGCAGTATACTGGACAGTAACAGAGTGACAGAGTGTTGCCTGTGGCCTGAATACTTGTTACTGTTATTACTTAAGTCCAGGAAAGTGGTAGTGGGAATAACTGCTTAGACAGTCAGATGTAGATACACTTTATTCATTTATTTTTGATAAAAGGTCTCATTTAACTTAAACTTGTCTCAAAGTCACTATGGAGCCCAGGCTGGTCTTGAATTCCTGATCCCTCCGTGTCAGCTTCTGAGTGCTGGTATTTCAGGCATGTTCCACTATGCCTGGTGACAACTACATTTGGTAGGTCCATGCCCTTTCCACATGTCACCTCTTACATTATTAAGCCGATTCCCTACTACTGTGATGATGTCATTTCTGTTAGCATCTCTGCTGGTAGTCTAGTTTCCCCAAAAGTGGTAGCACAGACAGTTGCTATCCTTTTTTTGTTTCTCATTCCCCAGGAAAATATCAGTCAGTCAGGTATAGTGGCACGTGCCTGTAATCCTAGCCTCAGGAGGCTGAGGAGGCTTAGGCAGGAGGCTTGTGAATTTGAGACTAGTTTGGGTCCCATAGGGTAACTATCTCAAGCAACAAAAAAAGTGAAAAACACCCTTGATTTGGGATTATGGGGTGGATTTGGGTTTATGGAGTTAAAGCAAGGCCCCAAGGAAGGCTTCAATAGTAGAAGACAAAGACAGCCTACATTCAGTGAACTATTGAACAAGTTATAGTGTGAGTAACAACAAAACAAACAACCTGATAGGTAGGTGGTACACAACTTTAAACCCAGCAGTCAGGAGGCTGAGGTAGGTAGATCTCTGAGTTAGTTCAGGATAGTTTGGTCTATATAATGAGACCCATCTCAAAACAAACTAAACTCACAGGTGAGTTAAGAGAATTGAATTATCATCTCTGCTTGGATCTATCCCCTTCTCTAAGCTGGAGATCAAACCCAGGTCTCTCAACACACTAGGGAAACACTGTTACTGAGCTATACCCCAGTCCCAGATGAACTGTGTAGGAACTTAGTTTTATAATATTTCTGAGCTTAAACTTGACTTTCCCATGGTGGGGACTCATGTATTCATACATCCTGGTAGTGGATTGTCCCTTCAGGATGTAGTTCATAAACAGTAAGGTTCATGCCCTTGGTGAGAAGAGAATGGGCTGGATTTCAGTCTGTCCCGCTCACTTTCTGGTGCTGAGGGTATATATACAACCTGTGAAAGGGAGGGTGAGGGCGCCATACTGTTTATTTACTGCCCTAGCTGTTGGCATCAAGTCAGGTAAAAAAGGGAAGGGGTTTGCTAAAGTCCACTTCCCCATGTAAGAAAGGCACTGATTCTGTAGATACTGCTTGGCTTCAAATGAGAGGATCCAGGGGTTACCTGGACAGACACACCGACTTTGTCCTTGTTGTGACAATCTCTATGACTCATCAGATTGGATAGAACCTGATAACTGCTGGCTGCTAATGCAGAGATTGTAGCATTACCTCGAGTCTGGCTAGGCTTTTCTCTCAATCTGTTAAGACAAATCAGTTGTCTTTTTACTTTCAGGCAGGTCTCATGTGTCCCGGTTTGGCCTGGGCTCACTAGAACTTGACTAGATGACCTTGGACTCCGGGTCCTTCTGCCTCCACTCTAGTTCTGGAATTATCAGGATGTGCCACTGCACTGGGCTTTGATGAGTCATCTTCTGGAAGACAGGCATGCTTATTTTGGGACACTCAGATTTGCCCATGGGTAGAATCTGGCTAAAGCTTCCCCTGGTTTTTAGGCAAAGGCCATCCATACAGTTTTGCTTCAGTACTAGAAAGGAAAGTTTCTAAACCACCATTTGCCTTCTCTGCACACCTTTGAAGCTCAAACTGTTTCTGTGGCTGTGTAGATTGAGGAGAAAGGAACCTGTTTGTGTGAGTCACTAAACAAAAGACAAGGCTGGTGTCAACCTGAAATGAGGTCCTTGTTCTGCAATAGTGTGTGAGTTTGAATAGGGAGATCACTTAATTTGCCTCTTTTACTTCTGCTGTTAGAGATAGGAGCAGTATTTACCACAAAGGTTTATTGCTTTCGTTTGGGCCTTGCTTAGAACTCATAGCAATCCTCCTGCCTCAGCCTCTAAAGTGCTAAGAATACAGGCACATGCATCAGACTTGGCTTTATCTGTTTCATAAAATAATTCTTGTAGTTTTTTATAGTCTCCAGAAAGAGAGAGTTACTATGATGAGAATAAGACAATGGAAAAGCTAGGCTATAGAGAGTTCAGGGCACTTGCTCTAGCTGGAGAGGATCAGGGTTCAGTTTCCAATACCCTATCAGGCAGCCCACAGCCACCTGTAACTCCAGTTCTAGGAGATTCATTGCCCTCTTCTGGCATCCTCAGGTACCAGGCACTCAGGTAGTACACATGTATATGTGCGGGGAAACACTCATACGTATACAATTAGAAAAAAACTGTTAAGTGTGGTGGTGCCCTTGTAACCCATGCACTTTAGAGACAGGAAGGCCAGGAATGCAAAGACAGTCTGTACTTGGGCTACATAGGGAGCTTGTGGACAGCCTGGGTTGTGTGAAACTCTTCTCAAGTAAACAAAACAAATGAATAAAGAAAGAGAAAAAAACAGAAAAAGAACATTATGAGGGGAACTCAACTTGCATTGGGTCAAATCTAAAAATAAAAAGTTTATTAAGAGAGAAAATTTAGATGCTGATATAACTTCACATTTTTATAGATTTTATTTTTTGCATTTATGTGTGTGAGTGTGAGTGAGTGAGTGAATGTGTTTAGGCCAGAGGACAATTTCTGGAAGTTGGCTTTCTCCTATCAAGTGAGTTTTAGAAATTGAATTTAGGTTCATCAAGTTAGGTAGCAAGTGACTTTTCCTGCTAAGTCATCTCCCTGACTCTACAATTTACAAAAATAAAGTAAATAGTGCTGGATATCAAGCTCAGGGCCTTGATCACACTAGGGGAGTTCTCTGCCATTAAACTGTACCCTTGGTCCTCATGAATTTTTAATGAATAAACTGTATGTAAAAATATCTAATACCTTGAGCTTTTTTTTTTTTTGAGACTCAAAATGAATACAAGGGGAATAGCTTAGCAGTAGAACACTTACCTAGCATGTATAAGGCCCTTGAATCAAGGGCCAGTATGATATAAGACAGCTATTTAAATGTTGTAACTAGGAGGGGGTGTGGGTTATGTTCCCCAGCCGCCAGCTGCTGCCTGCATCCAAAATAACCACATGAGAACGGCATTCATTCAAACTCTGCCTGGCCCATTATCTCTAGCCTCTTCTTGGCTAGCCCTCACCTCATAAACTAACCCATTATAAAAGTCTGTAAGTCACCACATGGTGACTTACTGGAAAGGTCTAACCTGCATCCATCTGCGACGGGAGCCACATGGTGACTGGCCCACTTCCTTCTCTCTTCCCAGAACTTCCGTTCTGTCTACTCCGCCCACCTAAGGGCTGACCTAGCTTACAAGCCAGACAGAGTCTTTATTCAACCAATGAGAGTAATACAAAATACAGGAGACCACTCCCACATCATTGAAAAATAAAGATTTAGGGAAAGAATTGATTTGGAAAATCCTAGAAATAAATACCCCCCAACAAGAGAAAGGATAGATTAATTATATTAAACATTATATTATGCTCATTAAACACAGTAGTTTTTAAATACCTGTAATGGTATGAGTTTTTCTTAATCTAATGTTAACTTAGAAAAAATTCTGTTAGTCTTTATGGGGGAAAAACTATACCTTGTTTTTGATTGGTTAACAAAAAATCCTCTTGTCCAGCACCTCCACAGAGCCTAGGTTACAGCAGCTAGTTTACCAAGAACAGACATGTAAACAAAGCATGAAGAGTAATGTCCTCGAGTACACCTGTGCTCCAGAGAATGGCGATTCTGCCCATGTGGTCAGTGCACACTTCACAAAACAGAAGTGAGTGAAAGAAAATTATCAAGAGGTAGAAGGAGAGTCCAGGCTAAAGACAGGGACATGGTGAGCCAGCATGGCTGGGAAGATGTATACGGAAGCCACATTTGGAAGGGTACTATATGAGAGACACATATATATATATATACACACATATATATTATATATGTGTATATATATATATATAATATTACTGAAGAGAGTTAAGAGACAGGATTATACTGGGTGAAAATGAAGAGGAAGGGATGCAAGCAGAACTTTAGGAGGCAGAATGAACAAGTTTTAGTGACCAGTTAGACTCCCTCAGTGAGGGGGAAGAGGAAGAACAGAATCCTGCCTAGATCCTTTTTTTTAAAATTGATATTTATTGAGCTCTAAATTTTTCTCTGCTCCCCTCCCTGTCTCTCCCCTTCCCCAAGGTCCCCATGCTCCCAATTTACTCAGGAGATCTTATACTTTTTTAAAAATTTATTTATTATGTATACAATATTCTGTCTGCATGTATGCCCACAGGCCAGGAGAGGGCACCAGACCTCATTACAGATGGTTGTGAGCCACCATGTGGTTGCTGGGAATTGAACTCAGGACCTTTGGAAGAACAGGCAATGCTCTTAACCACTGAGCCATCTCTCCAGCCC
>JAQHUG010000199.1:2146114-2159040 GCA_028555095.1 Dicrostonyx torquatus
AGACCAACCTGGTCTACAAGAGCTAGTTCCAGGACAGGCTCCAAAGCCACAGAGAAACCCTGTCTCGAAAAACCGAAAAATAAATAAATAAATAAATAATAAAGAGAAAGGGATGAGAGACTCCAACAACAAAAGAATTAAATGGACAGATTGATAGAAGATGCTCTACCTCACTAAGAAGAGAGGCAATATATGTGTTTTTTGACGAGTTAGAAAATTAGGTATTTTGCCACCTACTTTGTACAGTATCCCAAAGTTTCCTTATCTCTCCATTCCTTTCCTGGGCAATGTTGTATCCACAGAGCTTGCCATGATCCCTTTCCAAATCAAATGCTTTTGCTGAACTCTGTAACTCCTGTTTACCTAACAACCTCTCCGCGGGCCTTCTCTAGCCATCCCTCCTGCCTCAGCCTGGGGTTGTAACCAAAGGTCAGAGGTCCAGTGGCAAACGTTTTCCCCACTCCCTTGCCAGACAAGTTTTCTCCGTGTAACAGCCCTGTCTGTCATGAAATTCCCTCTGTAGACCAGGCTTGTCTCCAATTTAGAGATCTGTCTCTGCCTTCTGAGTGCTGGGATTAAAGGCATGCGCCATCACTGTCCAACTAAATATATTCACAATTAGTCCAGTTTGTTATTTTCATTTATGGTTAGTGTTTTTGGGATTTGTTTTAAGGAATTGATGGGGCTGAAGGTGTAGGTCAGTGGTCAGAATATGTACTTAATGTGTGTGGGCCATGGATTCAATCCTCAGTACCCAAATGAGTCTATTGTTTACCTTAATACTGTGAAGATATTCCTTTAGATTTTTTTTCTTTGGTATTGGGGATCCATTCCAAGACCTTGCACGTGTGAGGCAACCACTGCACCACTGATAAAACACTCTCAATTCTGGATATGTTTCTAAACTTCTTTAATAATTAAAAAAATAGTATATATTCATTGTATAAAACAATGGGCTTTATAGTACCAATTTAATCCACATATATCAGGCATTTTGACTATATCTGCACCCCTACTTATTACTTTGTCTTGTTCCTTCTCCTCTCAGCTGCTTTCTTTCCTGGGTGGTCCCTTTCATATTGGTATCATGGGTTTTGGTTGTTCAATCTTTCTTTCTTTCTTTCTTTCTTTCTTTCTTTCTTTCTTTCTTTCTTTCTTTCTTGTTTTTTTTTTTGGGGACAAGGTCTCCTGTAGCCCAAGCTGTCCAAGAACTTAATATGTAGCTAAGCATGACCTTGAACATATGATCTTCTTGCCTCCTGGGTGTTGGGGATTATAGGTTTGTGATTGTGGCCGACTCCCAGTGTAATTGTCCTTCTAAATAAAGTATAGAATCTTGGCTCATTCAGATAATAAAAAGACATTCTTTACTGGTAGATCCACTCATTCATTCATTTATGTGTTATATGTTGAGCTAGGAAAGGTGGTGTATACCTGTCTTTAATACTTGGAAGGCAGCTGTGTTCATTACTATATTGCTAGTGCTCTTGCTAGATACTTGAGAAGCTGAGGCAGGAGGATTTTATAAGTATGAGACTAACCTGAACAACATAGTGAGACATGTTTCTTTCTTTCTTAAGAGAAAGAAAGAAAAAGTGTACATATGGAAAACCTACATTCAATCTGTATTTATAAGCAGTATCATAGAGGTGCTAATAATGAAAGAAGATTATCCCAAAAGGAATACATGTGTTTTGGGAGGAGCAACGGGCTGCATCCCGATGGCCCAGCTAGCTTAACCCCTGAAATAATCACACAGAAATTGTATTAATTAAATCACTGTCTGGCCCATTATGTCTAGCCTCTTATTGGCTAATTCTTACATCTTGATTTAACTCATTTCTAATAAATCTGTGTATCACCATGAGGTTGTGGCTTACCGGGAAAGATTCTAACCAGCGTCCGTCTCAGGCAGGAGAACCATGGCATCTGTCTGTCTCTGCTTTCTTCCTCCCAGAATTCTGTTCTGTCTTCCCCGCCTACCAACTAGATAGATAGAGTTCCACCCTATCAACTAGGTCAAAGCAGTTTCTTTAATAACCAATGAAAGCAATACAAATACAGAAGGACCTCCTACACCATACATGGGCTGGGTGTAATGGCTCGTGCCTGGGAGGCAGAGGCAGGAGGATCTATTTTCAAGGCCAGACTGGGACACAGAGTTCCCTTTTCAAAAAAATGTATTTGGCTATTTTGGTTAAACACAAAATGAGGTATAGTAAGGTGGTGATTTTGCCTGTGCTCCTAGAGTTTAGGAGACAGAGATGGGATCTTAGACCAAGCATGCTAGTTAGACTAGTAGAATCAGCTGTCTGAGGTTCAAGTGTGAGGCTAGAGACTCTGCCTCAATATAAAGTGGAGAGCAACAACAAAACAAAAAAACAACTGGGCTGGAGAGATAGCACAGTGGTTAAGAGCACTGACTGGATCAATAGGTGGTGGCGCACACCTTTAATCCCAGCAGAGGCAGGCAGATCTCTGAGAGTTCAAGGCCAACAGGCTCCAAAGCTACACACAGAAACCCGGTGTGTAGAGGGTCAAAACAAAACACTGACCACTCTTCCAGAGAACCTGGGTTCAGTTCTCAGCACCCACATAGCAGCTAACAATTGTCTGTAACTCCAAGATCTGACAGCCTCACGTAGACATACAAGCAGGCAAAATACCATTGCACATAAAATAAAAATAAATTAAAAACCCAAATGAAAACAGTGTCACCTTCTGACTTTTTCATGTGTGCTCACACATGCAAATAGGAATACCATACATACACTACAAATCAATAATACAACAGAGAGCCTTTGTCGTCATTGAGGGCCCTCCTATGTTTGCTTGATATGTACTCTTTGGTAGTTTTGTTTGAGCTATTTTCTTTTTAGGTCTGAAATCTCATTTTAGGAAAGTAGAGCAGAGATTAGTGGCTCACTTCTAAGTACAGTAAGTTTCCAGGAAGTACGGGTAGTGCTCATTATCACCCACCAAGGGTCAAGACCAAAGTTTTCCTTTTTCTAGCTTTGAATTACCAGTAGACCTGTACTTAGGGTCAGCTGGATTAATAAATGTTCAAGTAAATCATTTTAAACATGCACATGAATAACAAACAGAACAAAACGGATAAAAATCCTTTTTGGGGGTAGCTACTGGGCTAGGCAGCGAAGTCTCTAAGATTGGAGCTAGTATGAATCCTCCTGTCTCAGCCACTAAAGTGTTGGGATTGCAGGCATATACCTCTATATATAACTTCTACCTAAATTGTTAGGGTTCCCCCCCTTATAAATAACTGGACATAGAGCTTAAGGATGTAGTTTAGTTGAAACAGTGCCTTCATAGCATGCATGAAACTCTGAGTTCATCTAGCACTGTATAAACTAGATGTGGAGGTACACCCCTGTAACTCTGGCACCGTATAAACTAGATGTGGTGGTACACCCCTGTAACTCTGGCACCGTATAAACTAGATGTGGAGGTACACCCCTGTAGTCCCGGCACCGTATAAACTAGATGTGGAGGTACACTCCCGTAAACCCGGCACTGTATAAACTAGATGTGTTGGTACACCCTGTCACCTCTGTAGCCCCGGCACTTTATAAACTAGATGTGGAGGTACACCCCTGTAGTCCCGCCACTGTATAAACTAGATATGGTGGTACACCCCTGTAATCTCAGCATGTGGGAGAGACAGGAAAAGAAAAGAGGACTAGAAGTTCAAAATCAGCTCTGGTTAAAAGGCAAGTTGCAGGCCTGTCCAGTCCTTGTCTCAAAACCAAACCAAACTGAACATGATGCCCATACTTTTGATCTTAGCACTTGAGAGCCAGAGGCAGGTGGATCTCTGTGAGTTTGAAGCCAGTCTGGTCATTCCAATTTCTAGGCCAGCCAGGGCAACATAGTTAGACCCTGTCTCAAACAAAACAAAGCAAGAAATTCACCAAAACAACAAACAAAAAGACAAAAGGAATGACAAAAGAAAAAAATAACTAGGAACAAAGACTACTAAAAGATGCAAACCGGTAGTTTCTGATCAACTTTCCTTCTGATTTGTAAGAAAGCGAAACATAATTAAGAGTTGTAAATGCTGCTTAGCATTTTCAGATCTAAGTTCAATCAGCACAGTCATCAACTGACATTTACTCTGAACCCCATGGGTGAATGGCATGGAACCAGATTCCACAAGAAATATTATCCTCTGCCTACGCAAGCAAACTTAGCTCATGAGTTATTGCTTTCAGGAGCTATACATAATGACAGTTGATGTTAATAGGTTGTGAGATTCAGCCTGAAATCATTATGTTAAAATAGGGACAATCACATACCAAGTTTAATAATAAAAACAAGGCTATGGTAGCACCTATAGTCCTACCACTTGGGAGGTAGAGACAGAAGTACCAGGAGTTCAAGAGCATTCTCAGTTACATAGCAAGTTCAAGGGTAGCCTGGGCTAAATTAAATGACTGCCTATTTGAAAAACAACCAAATATCTCCCTCTACAAATCCTCCTAAGTAGAAACTGTATATATATCTTGAACAAAGAAGTCGTTGTCCAGTAGTTATACTCTTAAGGTTTTAAGTTATTTACCAATTAACATCTTATCAAATACGATTTTTCACTGAAAATGTTTTTATTTGATCACTATATCAATAATGCAAGGTAGACTTTCAGGTAAAAATAAGGTGAGTTGACTCAAAACATATGGGTAGAATTCTTTGCTTGAGTATATATATTTGTGTTTGTGTGTACGTGTGTGTGGGTGTGTGCATGTGTGACTAAGTGTAAGTGGAAGCCAGAAGTCAAACTCAGGTGTCCTTCCTCAGCAATAGTTTGCTATTTTTTTTCCTGGAGTGAAGATGGGTGGGGGCATGATGCAGTGGCCCTCTGTTGTGGCCAAAATGGAAAGATGGGGAGGCCAAGAGCCTAAAGTATCTAGTTATCTCAGGCAGTCTCCATCTATTCTGCTTAGATCAGAAGAGATATGTCAAGATCATGGTAATATAGCCATAGACTTTTTAATCAATTCTTTATAGGTTTCATGCATCCTGGTTCCATCCATCTCCCAGTCCCTTCATATCCATCTACACTTGCAACTTCCCTGCTTTTTAATTTTATCTATTTATTGGTTTTTTGAGACAGGGTTTCTCTGTAGCTTTGGAGCCTGTCCTGGAACGAGCTCTTATAGACCAGGCAGGTCTCAAACTCACAAAGATCCACCTGCCTCTACCTCCCGAGTGCTGGGATTAAAGGCGTGCGCCATCATCGCCTGGCCTAACTCAGGTTCTTATACTTTATCAACTAAGCTATCTCTCCAGCCCGTTTTCGGTTTGTGTACAGCCCAGGCTGAGAGCTCATGGCCATTCTGTCGCCTCAGCCTCTCTAGTGCTCAGGTTATGAGGTGGGCTTTTCCCATCTGGTAAAACATCAAATACAAAGAAATCCTGAGTTGGGTGTGGTGGCACAAGCCTCTAATTCCAGCACTGGAAAAGCAAAGACAGGAGGATTGGTGCAATTTTGAAGTCTGCTTGATCTGCATAGCTAGTTCCAAGTTATCCAGGGGGTACACAGAGAGATCCTATCTCAGGCAGTCAGTTCTGGTAGATAAAATGTCAAACACTTTCGATTAAAACCTATTTTTACCTTCAAGGTCAGTAACACACTTATTAAGGGACTTTTAAAATTCTGTATTAAGAGGGTTTTCTTTCAGCAGGTGTGGTAGTATATATCTACAACCCCAGCTCTTGGGGGCGGCCAGAGGATCCAGGTTAGCCTGGGCTGTGTAGGGAAACCTGTCTCTTGTGTCTCAAAACAGAACAAAGCAACGAGGGGGGGCGGGGGACACGACTTTAAGTGTTTATCATTCTCCTGTAGTTCTCCGCCTATTTTTTTCTTCCACACCCTAATCTCTTTCTTTCTAGTAGGGTTCCTATTGCTGGCTATTCAGCCATTACCATAATAATTCCATTTAAGGTAGCTCGGCTGGATCTATTTATTCAGTGTCCTACAATCTACTTTGTCTTTTAGCCTTGCTTCCTAAATCAAGTTGACAACCCAGTTTATTTTTCCTTCTTTTATTTCAACAACTCCTGGTCTAGATTGGTTAGGAGGCTATAATACAATCCGGGCACAACCTCTCCCTCTTGGAATCTGTATTTACGAGGTTTCCTCCTTTCCTGGCTGAATGTGCTGAAGCCCGGCAGAGTACCTTGTGAAGGACTTCAGCCCCCACAGTCCTCTGTGTGCGCATGCCCACTCTGCTTACAGTTGTCAAAGTGCTTTTCCAGAGCGGTCACATAATCAACCCGAAGGAAGAAATAAATACTGTTCATTTTTCAATTTTATCGCTCTTTAAAAACTGGACACTTAAAGGTAACTGCTGCTATGAATTCATTACTTGAAATTGGGTTATTGCATGTAAAAGCCGATCTGTTGTGTGTGGTGGGGGAGGGGAAACAGGCATCTATTTCTCAGACTTTGCTATATCTAAGCAAAAAACCCTCCAAGTCAAATTATACAGGCAGTTATTTAAGGATACTTCATATTGACTTTGTAAATTTTATCTTAATCACTGAGTTAGCTTTTTTTAAAAAAAAGATCTTATTTATTAAAAGGTGGGTCTTGACCTTGACAGTGAATTTATACAGAAAGCAAAATTTGAAAAAAGAAAGGAGTGTTTTCTTATAACATTGAGAATTTAATGAGGTAGTAGTACTATTAATTAGAGCCATCATAAAATATTCTGAGTCAGGTTACTTTTTGGCTTGGGGGTGGGGAGTAAAGTACAGCATTTTTTCCCATCAAGAGCATGCAGTTTAAGCTAAAGGCATTAACAGAAAGCATTGAATACAAACAGTAAGAAAAGCTATACTTAATATAATCCAATACGTATTTCAGCCATGATGATACAGCCTTTGTAAAGAAAATTCTCGCTCACCAAAACACTCAAGTTCCAGAAGTATAGCGGTCTACTGCAGCACTGTAAGAAGCAGGTGTGACCATCCTCTTTGGCAGTGATGGAACTTTGTGCTGTCTGAGTCCGAGGTTCACTGTCCTCCATGCTCTATTTATAATACTAACCAAAGCCATTGTTTTAGATAGAGGGAACCGAGGAACATAAAAGCAATCTAAAGCAAGCTTTATTGATAGTAGCAGGCAATCGGCAATCCCTGGTGCATGTTATATTATTCTGGGCTGAGCTTTTTTTCCCAGGGGAGGGGAAGAGGCAGGAATAAGAAGGCAAGTATGGTGATTGAGGAGTGAAATGTTTCCCTAAGTCTACTATATTCTTTGTACACGAAACTTTGAAATGAAAGATGCTATCTGTTAAGCATTTTAATGATAGTTTTAATAATACAGAACAGTTAATCCAACTTGTCTGATATCCTTTGTGTAATAGTTAAGACAGACGATACCTCCATTTTTAAGAGTTGTTCAATAGTCTAAAGGCAGAGCTGTTGTGTGTATCTGAATGCCCTTTTACAAATGTCCCATGAAAGATGCTTCTCGAGTATATGATTTAATTAACTGTATTAAATATATTAATAACTTTGTTGCAATTGTATGGAGTCATCTAAAAATTATATGTTTGGTCATAGCTCCTTTAACATTTCAAAATATTTGTTTTCAAGGTCTCAGCCCTGTAATATTCAGATATTTAAAGCAATTAACATATTCTGAGCAAGCTAATTCAGTGATAACTACACACATGGAAATCTTTTGGTTTTGAGTGATTACTGTTTTTATCCTTGAGTAAGAAAACAGGTTGTATGGCAGAGGTGAACATAGCTCTTCTATGTGAAGTGGAAAATACCATACACTCCTTATATGGCTAAATGAAGCAGTGAGGGTAATGTACTATAATTACAATGTATGAGAATTTGGGACTTTGTACTCTCTATTTTTAACAGTTGCTAGCATATGGTAATTCGGGGTCCTCACTGTTAATACTAGTGATAAAAGATTGGATTCTAAATTTGCCAGTCTTGTGACCGAGGCAGCAGCAGGAGGATTCAGAAATGAAAATCTGGCAACCCCAGAATTATCTTGACTGTCTACTTAAATCTCAGACGCATTTTAAAGTCCCGCCCCCAACTCCATCTCACAGACTCCCTCCCTTCTCTTCCCTCCCCACCTCCCTTCCTCTGACCTCAAATCCAACCAGAAGCATTTCTCCACTCTGCAGAGAATTTCTCAGGCTCCCGTTGAGACCTGAAACGCCAAGAAGCCAGGA
Source organism: Dicrostonyx torquatus (assembly GCA_028555095.1). Taxonomy (NCBI): domain Eukaryota; kingdom Metazoa; phylum Chordata; class Mammalia; order Rodentia; family Cricetidae; genus Dicrostonyx; species Dicrostonyx torquatus. The sequence goes on from JAQHUG010000199.1 coordinate 2,154,334, forward strand.
AATCTCTTGGGCGGCAGAATTGGAGACGAGAAAATTGGAGAATAAGCAGAAAAACCACAATCCTTAGAGTAATAAGAAGCAAACACGTCTAAACGTTTCAGTAGGTTTTCTTTCTTTTCCTCTTTCTTTTTCTTCTCTCGGTTTTTTTTTTTTTTAAGTCAGGTTTCATTTATACTAGGCTGGACTCGAACTAAGTATTCAAGGCTGACCTTGAATGTTTGATCCTCCTGCCTCTACCTCCAGAGTACTAGGATTACAAGCATGCGCCACCACGCCCGGCGATTTTCCTCTTTTAAAAAATTGGATTTTCTTTTATATTAAAACGTCTCCTAACAAAATGGAGTAGCTGCCGCTACTAAGAGACCGGAGAATGATTGTGCAGCTGAGTTCTTCCAACAAATGCCTAAGATTTCCTCTCTCGTGGTTCGCTGCAGCCAAGTGAAACAATTATCCGCGGCGAGAATGCAGTTTGCTAATCAAGAGGGCTGTCTTTTTCTTGTTGGTTTTTCTTTTTATTTTTTTTTAAGTGCTTCAGCTGGGGAAGGAGAAAAGAGGGTCGTGTACCACGTCTTTTTAACCTTGTTGAAGGACGCAGCACTATTTATTGACGTATGCAAATAACTGGGGGAGGGTGGTGCTTGGGAAAAAACAGGAACCAGAATCAGTTTCTCAGCGCAGGGTGAACGCTCTGAGTTCCGGTGAAGGGGAAAGAGACGTGGCGAAATTGCTGTCTTTCTGTCTTATAAGCACATCTCTCACTAATACAGAAAAGGGACCGAGACGTCAGAAAGGGTGAAGACGCTCTCACGGTGTTTTTAAGAGACCTTGCTCGAGCCCTCCTACCCCCTCCCCCAGCCCGACCTGCTCTTCTAAATGCGAGATTATGGATTTGCATTGCAATTGGCTAGTGGCGGTGGCACTGGATTTTCGCAAGTAAAACACCCGCCCGCTTCAGTGAGGGCATTCATGATCACAGTGACAATAACGCGTCTCTCTTTCTTCCCGTTTCAGCTGCGCAAACCATGCAGGATGATTTACTGATGGACAAAAGCAAAACCCAGCCCCAGTCTCAGCAGCAGCAGCAGCGGCAGCAGCAGCAGCAGCAGCAGCTCCAGCCCGAGCCCGGCGCAGCCGAAGCCCCGTCCACGCCCCTCTCCTCAGAGACCCCCAAGCCTGAAGACAGTAGCGCAGTGCCGGCCCTCAGCCCCGCCTCGGCCCCGCCAGCCCCCAACGGCCCCGACAAAATGCAGATGGAGTCGCCGCTCCTGCCGGGCTTGAGTTTCCATCAGCCCCCTCAGCAGCCTCCACCACCGCCGCAGGAGCCCGCGGCACCCGGAGCGTCGCTGTCGCCGTCCTTTGGCAGCACCTGGTCCACGGGCACGACGAACGCGGTGGAGGACAGCTTCTTCCAGGGGATCACCCCGGTCAACGGGACCATGCTCTTCCAAAACTTCCCGCACCACGTCAACCCGGTCTTCGGAGGCACCTTCTCCCCACAGATTGGCCTGGCACAGACCCAGCACCACCAGCAGCCGCCGCCGCCCGCGCCGCAGCCGCCGCAGCCAGCGCAGCCTCCGCAGGCGCAGCCCTCGCAGCAACGCCGCTCGCCCGCCAGCCCCAGCCAGGCGCCCTATGCGCAGAGGAGTGCCGCCGCCTACGGCCACCAACCCATCATGACCAGCAAGCCGTCCTCATCCTCAGCGGTTGCGGCCGCTGCTGCCGCGGCCGCCGCCTCCTCGGCCTCGTCCAGCTGGAACACGCATCAGAGCGTGAACGCTGCCTGGAGTGCCCCGTCCAACCCGTGGGGTGGCCTACAGGCCGGCCGGGACCCTCGCCGCGCTGTTGGCGTGGGCGTAGGCGTGGGTGTGGGGGTACCCTCCCCGCTTAACCCCATCTCGCCGCTCAAAAAGCCCTTCTCCAGCAATGTGATCGCGCCACCCAAATTCGCTCGTGCGGCCCCGCTCACCTCCAAATCCTGGATGGAGGATAACGCTTTCCGAACCGATAATGGTAACAATCTGTTGCCTTTTCAGGTAATGCCCTGTGCTCTTGCACACACCTTGCCCCCGCCCGTTTCTCCCCTCTTTCCGGGTTCTTTTAATCGATCCACCCGCTGTTATTTAGAAGGGACTGTGAATTGCAGCTCTCCTCAAACCTTCTGGTTCACTGGGACTATTCCACTCACTCTGGGTGGGGGTGGGGTGTGAGGTTGGGGGAACATTGTGACTGCTTGCAGGTAGAAAAGGGCCTTTTCCCCTTCCAGCTCATTTCCTCCTTCACTGTGCTTGTGTTTCTTATTTTGGCCCTCTTTGACAATGAAGCCGCAAGTGTATATAGCCAGGTGCGGGAGTGATCCCAGGAGGAGTAGGCTGAGATTCCTATCATTTTAAGTAGCTACACATTTTCACGTTATGCAATCCTAGGCTCAAGGTGCTGGAAAGCCATCCACGCCCAAACCACCCTGGCTTTATACTCTTAAAGCGGTTAACAGCCTTTGAGTGGTGCTATTTCAAATAGTTGCATATGCTCAACTAAGCTAATGCGAACACATGTGTTTATGTCTCACTGAGACGCTGGTATCACTAATAATCAGCATATTGCCCCTGCCAGGAAAATTATGAGTGTGAGATTCCAATGAACACCCTATAAGGGACTGAAGTAGAAGAGTGGAAATTCTAGGGGAAATTATTCCCACGTTACTTAAAAGAAGGATTTAGGGTTTTTTGTTTTTTCCAGGAAAGACAATAGGACACGACCTTCAGAGCCATATTGCAATGGAGTCTATTTGCTAGCTCGCACTGAAATATTTAAAGCTGCAGTGTCCTTCACCAGTTGGGTTATTTAAGAAGACAGTGCAGATCAATTACACCATTTGAAACTGGGCAAAGTGAAAGTCTTGCAACTTTAATGAAAAATGAGTCTCGTGCCTTGGTATTAAATGCCAATGCAAAATCCAGGAAGTGCTCCCGACAGAAATATTGAATGGCGAAAGTGCCCTTGTTTCCGTTGCTTTCTCACATAGTCTGCAGCCACAGCAGTAGGCAGGGTCCTGGACAGTCTGGATCAGATAGGGGTACTGAGAGTACGTGTTCATTGGGAGCCTTTGCTCTCTAATAGGCACTTACCAGGCACCTGGGAATTGATTTGTCCATAAGCTTTTAGGCTCTGTTATGAGAGAAAATCTGGGCGTGGTGGTGAAAGCTTGTAGTTCAGCACCAAGGCCTGGCTATAGGATTAAGAATTCTAGCTCAGCCTGGGTTACTTATATGATCTTCTCTCAAAAAAGAAAAGAGAAGGAATCCTTTGACAGACGATAGCTTGGCAGTTTGACCAAGGTAGAACCTGGTACAGCTGGAGCCTTCGGTTTGCTAGTCTTTACTTTTCAGGTGTTTGGGGTGGGTCCTATCATGTCGAAGGAAATTGGAGCATTGAAGCATTTCTGAAGGCTATCGTGAGAATTTTGGTTCTCGACGTTCAAGGAGGTCTATGAAACCTCTAGGTTGTGTTTAGGAGTTTTGTTGTTTGGGTTTGGGGACTTTCTCTGGGTGGAGCTCAGGCTGGTGCCCAGGTCTTGCTCATGTTGAGCACACACACTCCCTGTGGAGCTACACTCTTAGTCCTGAGAGGCTTCTGTGAGCAAGCTTCTCCCAGGATCTCAAAAGGGTCTTGTAGGAATGATAGATTCCAATATTAAGGTACAATTTTAGTTTTTCAACAGGCTCTTCCATTCCATAGCTTGTGCTTGTCTCAGACTACGCTGTTTGCTGAGGACGACCTTGAACTCCCAATCCTCCTGCTTCCACCTTCGGGGTGCCAGCCTTGCGGAGTTCTGCTACCACACTCCTAGCTTATTTCTTTCCATCCTAACACATATTTTAATAACTGGAGATGCTTTGCCATGGCCTTAGTTCTGTAGGTTGAGAAAGGTGAGTAAGACAGGAAGGAGATGCTGTAGTTGGCACTGGGGAGGAGAGCCATCTGCCTTGACAGCTTCCTATCCAAACCCACTCAAGAAGATAATATAGATTCCTATTTAGTGCTTAAAATAATTGTGTGCGTGTGTGCGTGCACGTGCAGTGTGAGAGAGCAAATGCACCTGAGCTTACATGCCTGGTATATGTTTGGAGGTCAGAGGAGAACCTCGTGGATTCCATTCCCTCCTTCACCCTTATGTGGATTCTGGGATTAAACTGATTGACAGATTTTCAGTCTCCCTTAAATTCTTGTCTTGAATTCTCAGGAGTCTATTTAAATACAAACACTTTTTTTATTTTTCCTTATTTATTTTGAGACATGAGGCCTTCTACACTGCCCAGAGTGGTACTGAACTCCTGGCTCAGACACATGAGATTACAGTTATGTGACGCCATCTCTGGCTATTGAATATGATCAATCTTTACTAATTAGCATCTTAAAAAAGGATTGGGACATATGTTGGCAAATACCTTTGATCGCAGCACTCTGAAGATCTCTCAATTCCAGGTCAACCTGAATGAGTTCTAGGACATCCAAGGACTGTTCTGGATAGCCCAAGGACAGATAAACCCTGTCTTGAAAAACGACAAAAGTCTTGGGTAGGGGGATTGGAAAGAAATATAATCCAAAATTTCTCCAATTGTGGAGGGGCCAGAGATATGGCTCTGGTAAAGTGCTTGTCATGAAAGCATATGGGGACTTGAATTTTGTTCTGAAGTATCTGCAAAAAAA
>JAQHUG010000199.1:2160735-2183175 GCA_028555095.1 Dicrostonyx torquatus
TCTCGAACTTACAGAGATCTACCTGCCTCTGCCTCCCGAGTGCTGGGATTAAAGACGTGTGCTACCACCACCTGACTCCAACAGTGTCTTTTTGTTTTTGTTTTATAATTCTGAGATAGGGTCTCTTATAGTTCAGGCTGGCCTCAAACTTGCTTTTATAGCCTGGGCTGCCTAGGACACTTTTGTCTCAGCCTCAAGCACTTCTGACAAGCAAGAAGAGTTCATTTTGTTTGCAGTGCTATTTTACTTTCTTTTGTCATTTCCCACTGTCACAATAACCTTATGTGGTTTATTTAGTAAAAGCAATCACTGCTTTCACTATGGCTTTCTAAACCACACAGGCTTTCTTATTCCAATAAACTTGATTGGTTTTCCTGCCTTGAGGTGGCTACTTCTTTAGGGATTACTTGTAACCAAAAGCTGTTTCATTTCAGTAAATAAGCGAGGTCCTGAGAGGTGAGTGACATCACTGGGGCTGTAGAACTCTAGCCAGTTTTATTTATTTATTTTAAAAGATTTATTTATTATGTATACAATGTTCTGTCTGCATGTATGCCTGAAGGCCAGAAGAAGGCACCAGATTTCATTACAGATGGTTGAGAGCCACCATGTGGTTGCTGGGAATTGAACTCACGACCTCTGGAAGAGCAATCAGTGCTCTTAACCTCTGAGCCATCTCTCCAGCCCCTCTAGCCAGTTTTATTGTTACATTCTGTGGGTTCCTGTGGTGCTGGTGCTGTCAGAATTTGTTTAACTTCAGTTCTCTTTGGTCTCCAAAGGGATTTGGTGATAGAACTGTTTACTAAGGCTTCAATGTTATTTTGTATGTATGTATGTGTATGACTGTACTGTGTGTCAGGTGTGTATGGATTTGGAGGCCAGAGGTCAGTTTCTGGTGTCATTGTTTGATAGTCATTTTATTTTTGAGACAAGGTCTTATTGAACATGACGCTTACTGATTCTGCTAGAGAGACTGGCCCGTGAGCACACAGGCTATGCCTTTTTCTGTCTCTCTCCATCTGCAGTGCTGGGATTACAGGCAGGAACCACCATGCCCAATTTTTATGTAGGTGTTGAACTCCTAATTCTTCTCTCTCCATGCCCTGAGTTCTGGGGTTACAGGTGTGTACCACCACTCCCAGGTTTTTGGAGTGTATAGATGTTGGAGATTAATTAGGTCTTGTCATCCAGTTCAGTCTAGTCTCCAACTTAAGACTCCCCTGCTTCAGCCTGGGTCATAGGCAGTAGTAACCGCTCACGGCTTTATTGACGTTCTCTATTAGGTTGGCGAATCTTATCAGCAGAGCTCAAGAACAGTGAGACCTTCCAGGGAGGAAACTGCATAGGTGCCACTCTGCTGCATTATGAGACAGGAGAGCCTATGTATGGGAAAAGAGGTATTCTGGCTGGGCGGTGGTGGCGCACGCCTTTAATCTCAGCACTTGGGAGACAGAGGCAAGTGGATCTCTGTGAGTTTGAGGCCAAGTCTGGTCTACAGAGCTAGTTCCAGGACAGGCTCCAAAGCTGCACAAAGAAACCCTGTCTTGATAAACCAAAAAAGAAAAAGAGGTATTGTGTTTGTGTGGTAAATTTAGACTGAAGCAACATTGTTGTCCAAGAAAGTTTAGAAGGGACCTTTGGAGGCCACTCAATCTCCAATGTATTTGTAGGAAATCAGGTTTCTAGTATGTGACTTGCCCAAATTCAGGGGGTAATTTATGTTAATGATAGGGTTTGGACTCAACTCTGCTTCACAATTTGGGGGAAATTATGTGAATATTTTATCTATAAAATGAAAATGACAATACTTTACTTTGAGTTGGTTACAGTAATTGTTATTGTAAACGGATGACCAAAATCTGTGAGAACACATCACAGTACAATATGGCCACAGTTTTCATTCAGTGCCACCTGTTGACTAGTCTAAAATATTGTGTAATGGTATTTATTTTTCTGTTTGCTTAGGATTATGTTTTCTTTTTTTAAATTTTTATTTATTTGTTTTATGTGTATGAGTGTTTTGCCTGGATGTATATCTGTGTACCATGTGTGTGAAATGCCAGAGGAGGCCAGAAAAGGGTCTCATATCCTTTGGAACTAGACTAACAGGTACTTGTGAGTCATCATGTAGGTGCTGGGAATTGAACCTGGGTCCTCTGGAAGAGCAGCCAGTACTGAGGGTCTTTAAAATTTATAGAAGCAGCCGGGCAGTGGTGGCACATGCCTTTAATCCCAGCACTTGGGAGGCAGAGGCAGGCGGATCTTTGTGAGTTCGAGACCAGCCTGGTCTACAAGAGCTAGTTCCAGGACAGGCTCCAAAGCTACAGAAAAACCCTGTCTCGAAAAACAAAAACAAAAACAAAACAAAAAAAAATTTATAGAAGCAGAAGAAGGAAATTGCAGTGGTGACACACACATGACCACTTAATCAATAGGCACCAGGGTTATTCCTATTAATTTATATAGTTTTGGGAAAAAATTCGATTCATTTCTCTCTTCTTGTCTCATCCCAATTTAGATATGATTATAGAAAATTGTATCTTCTTTGGTTTGTATCTGGTTATATGTCAGTGTTACCAAGAAGAAATACCTTTCATATGTTGTAGAAATAAAAGTAATATTAAAGGGCTGGGGATGTAATTGATATAAATATGCATGCATGAGGCCTGGTTTTACCAGTATCCTCCCCACCCCACAAAGAGTTTAAAAATAAGCTGGGCATGGTAACACACACCTTTAGTCCCAGCACTTGGGACACAGAGGCAGGCAGATCTCTGCAAATTTGAGGCCAGTCTGGTCTACAAAGTCAGTTCCAGGACAACCAGGGTTATATAGAGAAGCTCTGTCTTAGAAAAAAGCAAAAAAAATTAAAAATAAATATGCCAACTCATAATATTTTTCTAAAAGACAAGGTTTCTTTGTGTGGATTTGGAGTCCATCCTGGCACTTGCTCTGTAGATTGGGTTGTCCTCGAACTCACAGAGATCCGCCTGCCTCTTCCTCCCGAGTGCTGAGATCAAAAGCATGCGCAACCACTGCCTGGCTTTCAACTCAGAATTTTTATATAATGAACATTTGTGGTTTTATTTTCTTTTATCAACAACAATAAACCAAAAATCAAACAAATGGGGTTGAGAGATGGCCCTTGCTGATGACCAGAGTTGGGTCACCAGCACCCATGTCAGATGGCACCAAACCACCTATATAGCTCCTGCTTCAGGAGATTTGACACCTTTGCCCTCTGTTGGCACCAGCAGTTATGTGCATAAACCTACACACAGATACAAATATGTACACATAATTAAAAAGACTTTATTTCAAAAAGTAAACCAAAACAAAATGCTCTCAAATATCTATCCCGCAAATTAACCATCTTTTCAGGAAGCAATGTGAATTTGTCTTAAAATAAGAATAGAATGAAAAATACTTAAAAATGAAAGTTCTCCTCTAGTTGATTTCTTCCTTGTTGAGACAGGTAATACAGTCTCATGAAGCCCAAGGTGACCTAGAAATTCTCTTCCTCTTGCCTCCATCACCAAATGATAAGATTGTAGGTGTGGTCCACTGCGCCTGGTTTTCTACTAGTTATTCTTAACTGCTGCTGTAATGTACAACTATAGAAGACCTAACCAATCTCAGACTGTTTCAGAACCCATTATTACGTAGTTGGCAACAAAGGCTCATTATCCATATTCTATTTGAAAGGGGCTGGGAGATGACATAGTCAGTACAGTGCTGACCATTCAAAAATGTGTACCCAAACTTGATGTAAAAGCCAGGTATGACTTTAACCTCCATATTTATGCAGACTTACCCTCACACAGGAATGCACACACACACACACACACACACAATCAAACTCTTCATCATTATACAAAAAAAGGGGGGGTTGGACTAGGAAATACTAGACTTTCTATGCCACTGAAACATTCAGAATTTAAATTGTATACTCCTTAATTGCATGTTGAAACTTTGTATAAACTCTACAACTTTGTAATGAGTTAGTGTAACAATGTGGTCTCTTAGACACAATGTTTATAATGTCTGCCATTGATGCAGTGTTCTACTTTGTATCCTTTCCTTTTGACAGTTTGGAATGAGGAATACACTGATGAACCTTGACACAGTCATTGGCTATCAGGGTCAAGTCACTCATCCAGTGACTCTTTTCCTGTATCTCTGTAAAAGTGGAGAGAGACTGTAGTCTGGTTTGCTTTATGAGATATGGCAGAGTTATAAAGATTAGATATTAGTAGCTATTGTAAGAGTACTGTTACGCTTGTTGGATATATGCTTAACTACTGAAATTGTAGTCAGGATTCAAGCTTAAGAGGAGAATGGTTGTTGCTATTGCATAGTTTAGAGTAATACTTTGATACCTAGAAGTGGAGAATTAAAAATGAATCTAGAAGGTTATTTGTATATTATGGCCACTGGTTTTTGTGTGTTTGTTTTTGTTTTTTGAGACAAAACTTACTATAGGTTGGACTGACCTGAATCTCACTATGTAGCCTAGCTTCTAGCAATCTCGCTTAGTTTCAGGCCTCACCTGCAATGTCTCTGTGTGTGTGTGCATGCTTGAACATAACATACATGCTACAGAAACCCTTTCCAACTAGACTTAGTTACATCCCCAGTCCAGTGTTTGTGTATTTTAGAAATCTAGTTACGGTTCTGAAGGTTAGGGAGTATAGACTTAGTCACAAAAATGAGATGTGTGACAACTTGCCAATGGGTGTGTAAGAGTTTTTCTTGCTCTGACCATTTTAACTGGTAATGAGGGAAATACTTACACTCTGTAAGCTGATTTTTCTGTCTTGCCTGCCAGCTCCTATATAACTACATGGAGACTTCTTATTAAGTATGAAAGTTCAGTGATAGCTTGGGCTTGTTATTAACTAGTACTTATAACTTAACCCATTTCTAGTCATCTACCTGTTGCCACATGACTTATGGGTTTTACCTTTTTTCTTGCATGTCTGTTCCCTCTTGGCCACTGGTGACTTTGCCTTCTTCCCGGCATCCTACGTGCCTGAAAATCCTGCCTAACTATTGGCCATTCAGCTTTTTATTAACCAAATCAGAATGATGCATCATCACAGTATACTAAAAGATTATTCCACATTTTCCCCTTTTGTCTAAATAAAAAGGAAAGGGTTTAACTCTAGCACAGTAAAGCTATATATAATAAGAACAATTATCAGCTAAGAATTACATTCACAATGTTTAGTCCATTTGTATTTTGAAGAAAATATTTTTTCTGTCTTGATGAGTTCAAATCTCTATACCTAATTTATCTTCTATGATAACTAAGGAAAACTGTAATTATGACTATCTAGCTTCAACTCCATCAAAGACCCACAGAGAATAAAATGGTACTTGACTAAGCAGGAAGTTTAGAGCAAGAAACTTCCAAAACTAAAAGAAACAACAGAGACAGCTGACTGCCTGGAAAGTCACCCAAGGATCCTCTGCAGTGTTGGGGGCATCCATCTTCAGCCTACAGGTCTAGAATATAAGACTTACTTTTCTGTGAAGCATGAATTTTTGGAGGATTGTTTTATCCTGTCTTCTTTTGTCCTGCTGGTCCAGTTTGGACAGCATATTATCAGCAGTTGAGTCAAGGTCAGTGTCTTGCCCAAATGGCTAGCTTATGCCATTGAGAAAGCAAACTCTATATGGAGGTTCTTTAATGGCCATCATGCTATTTTGAAGTAGATTGGTGTTGCCAGGAGCAGATGTGTTTCACTCTCATGAAAAGCATTATATTATTAAAAAAAAATTTAAATGCCATGTTATGTAGATCTTTGAAGTGTTTGAAAATCAGCTATCTAAATTACATCTCTCTATGACCTTGAAAACATACCTAACATGACTATAAGTTTGATCTTTTATAGATGACTGTTAACCTATATTTATTGGCAGTGGTGGCACACTCCTTTAATCCCAGCACTCGGGAGGCAGAAACAGTGGATCTCTGTGAGTTCGAGGCCAGCCTGGTCTACAGAGAAAGTTCCAGGACTGGCTTCATAGCAACTGAGAAGCCTCAAAAAAAAAAAAAAAAAAAAAAAGAAAGACATGCAAAAGGAGGAAGACCATGACATGGCAGGGAGGCAAAGCAAGAGAGAGGCTGGTTTTCAGAGAAGCTCAAGGAAACCTAAACAAGAATAGAAACATATACAATAAAAACATAACCTTAATTTTGTATCAATATATAAAAATCCTTACTAATGTAAAATATTTTAAACTAGTAGCTGTTTATTTTTTTGGTTTTAAAGTAGATACAATAATTTACCTTTTCACCTTATCATTTTATATCCCTCCTTTTTCTTTTCAGAACGAGATCTCTGAATCTAATCTCCTTTATTTAGCCTTTTTTAAAAATCATTACCAATAACAACTTATAACCAACCCCCTTAAACATTGATAAATATCCATAAGCCACTGACTAGCCAAAAACCACCCATCCCATCTCTTGGGAATGTGGGTGTTGTGTTTTCTAGACTGCTTTCTGTTGTCTGAGGACACTAGTATCTTTGGGGAAACCCTGAAAAAATTAGTATAATAGTTAAGTCCTAGATAGAATAGTTTGTGAGGCTGGACCATCTCAGCCAGCAACCTTGAAGCTCTTTTGGAAGCAGAACTCTGAGGAAACTGCAGTAGAGGCATTCTTAGAAGCTGGATCACTGGGACCATCTGTTTTCACTGGTGTCTGGTTCCCTTGCTCTGAAAACAAATGAACTTTCAAAGGTAACATATTTATATTAACACAAGTATGGACTGGACTGTGCATTGTACACAAGCCAGCCAAAGATGATTTTTGTTTTAAGTTTGAGCAACTAAAATATGTGTCACCTTTCTTATAGTTATTTTAGGTTTATTTCTTTCTGTTTGTAGCCAGGATTTTCAGGGGAGTCTTTCTAGGTGAAATCTCTATTAATCTGGAAGGAATCCATAACTTTTTGTTTCCTGTGGAGAAAAACATAATCTCTCCCCCAACTCAACACATTGTTTGACTCCATTTTGAAGTTAAGATGCTGAAGGAAATCCTATAGCCTTTAAGTTACCCACCACTTGGGCATGGCCTCTTATACTATAAATGCCAACATAAAGTGCACGGTTGCTCTTTCTTCCTGCTGCTGGATTCGTTGCTGTTCCCTGTTCGAGCAGAGGACTGTGATCTGTGAGTCTATCCCTAAATAAATAACCCTTTATTATACTCAATTCTGAGCTAGTGTGGGATTTCTTTTTAACCTCCATCTTTATCTGGCACCCAACGTGGAGCTGACTAAATCCATGTAAAACCTTGTAACATGAGGGCTGGCTCGTTGGGGTTACTGTCCCACCCAGTACCCAACAGCCGGCAAGCCCCAAAGAAAATCACACAGAGAGTCTACATTAAGTTATACACTGATTGACTCATTAGCTCAGTCTTCCTACCAGCTCTCATAACTTATATTAACCCATTGTCAGCCACATGGCCAGTACCTTTTCTCAGCTGGGCTGCTACATGTTGCCTCCTTGGAGATCTGCACAGGAATGCAAGGGAAGCTTTCTGCTTCCCAAATCTCCTGTTCTCACCTCTACTTCCTGTCTGGTTTTCCCGCCTATACTTCCTGCCTGGCCAATCAGCATTTATTTAAAACATGATTGACAGGATACAGAATTGTCCCGCACCAAAACCTGAAAAAGCTTAGAAAGGAATTCGAGACACTAAACAACAAAGTTTAGCCACATTTAAAAAAAAAAAAAAAAAAAAGGATGGGCTCTGCTTGCTGGCAGCAGGCTGCAGCTTCTTTAAGAGAGGCCTTCCTGATTCAGTGGTAGCAAAAAAAAAAAAAAGTCGCACTGGCAACACTGCTACAGCATAAACTCCAGCTGTGGAGCATTTGAATGGCATTTGTGGGCCCAGGTACTTGTGTGTCCACTCAGGGTCAGGAGGAAAGTAGCTGAGACCATGCCCATGACTCAGCATTCCCTGCCAGGGCAGGCAGTGGAATTAGGGTCTACTAGGTGTGCACAAGCAGGAGAACATAGCGGATTTCTGCTGCCATACACAGAGATATTTCCAGGCCACGCAGTGTGCTGCATGGCGGATTTAGCTATTACTTTAAAAAAAAAAAAAAGGTTTACATGCTGCATGGTGCTACCCAGAGTTTATGTGGTGAGGATGGCTCCCACCCTGCGGTCCTAGAACCTAAGGTGAACTACCTCCACCATATTTAAAGACTGAGAGAAGCCATGGAGCCACCGCCAGAGACAGACATGCCATAACCTTGCCAGTCAGCCACAAGCCTCATGGTAAAATATCAAATAATGGAAATGGGTTAAATTAAGATGTAAAAGCTAGCCAATAAGAAGTTAGAGCTAATAGGCCAAGCAGTGATTTAATTACAATTTCTGTGTTGTTATTTCAGGAGTCTGGATGGCCGAGAAATGAACAAGTAGTCTCCTACAACATTAAGACATTTTTTAAATACAAAGGTTGATTGAATTTAGCAGTTACATAATCTAATGTCTCTAAGCACCTATTGTTTTTTGTACATTAGCATTTAAACAATTAAAAGTTAACAAAACACTTTGTAGGATCCAGACTCCTTGTATACTTTCCAGCCTTATGGTTTTTTTTTTTTTTTTTTTACTATCTCTTTAAAGTCTTGACTTTATTTTCAAACTATTTTTTCTGTGACTGCCTATACCCATTTTTCTTAAAATGTTAATTTTAATTTTCTTAAAATGCACATTGTTAAAACCTGTTTAAAGTTTTTTCCATCTGAACCTGCTTTACTGCTTATCTGTAAAGAAAACTTTTTCTATCTGAGCAAAACCTTAAACCTGCCACATGACTTAGCTCAAGGTGCACTGGTGGCTCAAGCACTTAGGCCTTATGTTTTCTTAGGTCTTATTTGTATATTCATGGCTTGTTTGAAAGCTTTCTCGGGTATTGTGTGGATATATGTGGTTGCCATTTGTACTTGGACCATTTGTAGGCTCCTCAATAATGACACAGAGACTTCTTATTAATGATGAAAGCTCAGTTGATAGCTTAGGCTTGTTATTAACTAGTACTTTTAACTTAACTTAACCCATTTCTATTCACCTACATGCTGCTACATGACTCACGGCTTTTACCTCTTCTTACATGTCTGTTTCCTCTTGTCCACTGGTGACTCTGCTTTCTTTTTCTCTATGAAAATCCTGCTTAGCTTTTGACCATTCAGCTTTTTATTACACCAATTAGAATGACACATCCTCACAGTGTACCAAAAGATTATTTCACAACACTTCTCAGTTTCCTGCCTGTTACAAGTGTTGATTTTCATATATTTTGGAGATACCAAGTCTCCAAGACGAATTTCTTTTCTTTCTTTTTTTTTTTAATTGATTAAGTGCTGGGAAACTGGGTTATCCTACAGATAGACTCGGGCTAACCAGACATCTCCAAGAGGAATTTCTTATTAACACTTTCCAGGATGCTATATCTGTCTTACTGATGGGGAGTGGTTGGTATGATTGTAAAAGATAGAGCCTGTGGTTTGACTCTTGAGCAGGTAGACAATTGGAGAGGTTATTATTGTGCTTGCAGTGGTAGGCAGACTCATAAACTTCCCACAGGTGGTGTTTATAGTCTTCTAGGTAGGGTTCTCTGTGGGAGTCCAAATGACCTATTTTCACCTGTAGTGTGTATGTGTGTATTTGAGATGCACTGGGTAACCCTAGGTGGCTTGAAATTATGGTGCTCAGGTTGGCTTTGGACTTGTAGTACTCCTTCTGCTTGAGCCCCTTGAATACTGACATTACAGGCATGTGCTAGTACACTCAGCTCCTTCATACTCTTTATATGTGCTGGATAAACTTCCTTGTGTGAACTACTCTAATGTGGAAATAGGAAAGCACTCATGAACTAAAATACAACAACTCAGCACCTTGGAATAAAGCCTATTTTTTTTCCCAGAAGCACTATTACATAATTCTCAGAAATAATATGTATTATGACATAAATCTCTGTTGGCAAATCTCAGTAGAGAGAAACATAAATGGGCTTTTAATATCATTTGAGAGGATCATAGAATTAATATACACAAAGGGGAGGAAACATGGTGAGCTATGCATGCATAATGCTATTTATTGTAAAGACAAATAGCTTCATTCTTTGAGCATTCAAACTCATTTAGAGGGCAAGATCAACAGGGCAAAGAAGCAAATCCCCTTTCTTTAGCACTTAGTATGTAGTTAGCTAAGTAGTGCTACAATGTTAGCCAGCATTCCTAGAAGTGCCTAGCAGTCCATCTTCACTATGTGGAAGAAAATGTAAACCTAAGGCGTCAGTTTTATGTTTCTTATATTGTACATATTTAACACTCTTGAAGCATTTTTTTGTTTTAGCATTTCTCTGTCATTCATGGACTATGAAAATGTAGGTAAATATATATATATATATAGTATCATAAAGATATCTGTGGTTTGTAAAAATATACATTATTGTTTTTAGACTAAGAATACTTGATTTCTGGGCTGAGACTATGATTGCAAATTTGATGTGCTAAGAAGTAAGCTGGGGAGTTCTTTTTCCCTTCTGGGACTAAAGGTGTGCATCACCTTGTCTAGTCCAATCACTTTATTCTTCTGCAGTTAATTTATTCTGTCACGATGATCTGGTTTATTCTCGACTTCCCACGTCACATTATTAATAATAGAACTGAGTAGAATTAGTGTCAGGATGACTCCCATAATAACACCGAGAAATATTTAGAGAGCTAGTAAGATGTCTTAGTGGGTAAAAGAGCTTGCCATGGAAGCTTGATGACCTAAGTTCAATCCCCAGGAGCCAGGAAGAGGTGGAAGGAGAGAGTCAGCTCTGTGACTTCACATGTGAGTGAGGCAAGTGCCCTTCCTGGGTCTCATCATGCACATAGACACAATAGGAATTCATCAATTTGGAAAAAGGAGAAAACTACGGTTTAATAGTTCGACAAAAAGCAGGTGGTTGTAGGACCACTCAACTAGATAGCCATTCCAGCACATGAGAGACTGGAAACAAAGATACAAAGAGCAAAGATTTTTGGTTATTTTTAAATTTGAAAACAAAAGAAATGTATCTTTCCTAGCTTTGGGGGTAGAAAGTTTGATTAAGCCATCAGTAGGTTCCACATCTTTGTGAGGACATCTCTGTTTCATCGGTGGTGGTTGCTTTCTGTGTTCTTGTGTGCTTCAGCTTTGAGTCCTGCAGGTGTAGTAGGGCCTGAAGACTGATGAAGGAAAGGGACTAGTGACCTGGCAGTCTGAGCCCCTGCTCACACTCCAGGAGTCCTGCATCTTAGGTTTCAGTTAAAAGACAAGAAGTGTGCCGGGCGGTGGTGGCACATTGCCTTTAATCCCAGCACCTGGGAGGTAGAGGCAGGTGGATCTCTGTGAGTTCGAAGCCAGCTTGGTGTACAAGAGTTAGATCCAGGACAGGCTCCAAAGCTACAGAGAAACCCTGTCTTGGGGAAAAAAAAAAAAAGACAAGACATGTATGTGCCCAAAAATGCCTCTCTCACAATCGTTGGAAATGGTTTTTTTTTTTTTCCTTTAGCAGAGAACCATAACCTAGATAGGCAGAGGACTAAGATGAGAAAGGACCAGTAAGGTTTGAGATTTTGAGGGAAAGCCAAGGTAACTGCATCATTTTGTTATAAATCTGCTTTTGTGTTTGCCTAGTAGACTCAGATAAATGGTTACAGAGGAGAGCTTTTGTGGCATTTTTGTTAACTGCAAAATTTATACCAACTTCCTTTTGGCATGTTTGCTCGAAGTCATCACCCATGTGTTCTGTCTTTTGGGTTCTGTATTTCTTTGGTGTTCCTCTCCAGGCGGAGATAGGTAACATAGACTCATAGACTGGAAGGCCAAGCACCGGTCTCTCTCTTCTCTCACACATTATTTATTCCTTTTTTTAATATTTATTTATTATGTATACAATATTCTGTGTGTATGCCTGCAGGCCAGAAGAGGGCACCAGACCCCATTACAGATGGTTGTGAGCCACCATGTGGTTGCTGGGAATTGAACTCAGGACCTTTGGAAGAGCAGGCAATGCTCTTTACCTCTGAGCCATCTCTCCAGCCCCCCATTATTTATTCCTTACACCACTCTCGTGAATTAGGGGTTATGATCTGTGAGACAGCAGGAGGAATGGAAACCCAGTTCTTGTGACTCTTGTTTCTTTTCTTCCTCAGCT
Organism: Dicrostonyx torquatus; assembly: GCA_028555095.1. Classification (NCBI taxonomy): domain Eukaryota; kingdom Metazoa; phylum Chordata; class Mammalia; order Rodentia; family Cricetidae; genus Dicrostonyx; species Dicrostonyx torquatus. Next base: position 2,172,956 of record JAQHUG010000199.1, read on the forward strand.
GTTTGCCCTGCTCTTGTCCCACCCCACTTTTCTCTAGACCTTCTCCAGTTCCCTTCACCCCACATTGTCTTAAAACACTCTGAAATGAACAGCTTAGTCTTTGTGGGGGCTCTCTGATACCTTAGAATGTGGGATACACAAGGGTGAGGACCTTTTCACTGCAGTGTCTCCATAGGCTATGGCAGTAACCTGGGGGACTTCGAATTTTCTTTTCTGCATGTGTTATTTTTCACATTTATAGACAACTGATATATATTTATTGGTGAGTTTACATATAGTTAACAATGTAAACATTTCCTGGCTTACCAGGGCTCGGCTACTAGTGATGAAATTGAACCATATTCTGGACTCATTCAGCTCCCAGGCATCTTTTTTTTTTAATATTTATTTATTTATTATGTATACAATATTCTGTCTGTGTGTATGCCTGCAGGCCAGAAGAGGGCACCAGACCCCATTACAGATGGTTGTGAGCCACCATGTGGTTGCTGGGAATTGAACTCAGGACCTTTGGAAGAGCAGGCAATGCTCTTAACCTCTGAGCCATCTCTCCAGCCCCCAGGCATCTTTTAAAACAGAAAATGACGAGGCTTAAAATAGAATATGATATGCCCACAAGGATTATAAACATGAATCAAAGGAAAAGAATGATTAAATTTGTGTGGGGAGCTTGAAAACCTTCAGAAAGTCTTCATAGTTGAAAGTCTTTTCAATTTTTTAAAATGATTTTTGAAAGCAATTCATGTTTTCAATTTTAAAACTTGAAGAAAATAACTGCTCTTCTATTTTCCAGACAGAACCCAGTGTTCTGTGTTTTCCACCAGTTATCCTATTTTAGTATTAGTTTTAAACTAGTATATTTTAGTCAAAGGTCAACTTTGTGGAGTAATCCGCTTTTTTGTTCTCATGTTTATGTGAGGATCTAACTCATTGCTAGGTTTGTACTTACCTTTACATGCTCAGCCATCTATTTATTTATTTATTTATTTATTTATTTATTTATTTATTTATTTTGAGGCAGAGTTTCTCCGTGTAGTCCTGGCTGTCCTGGAATTCACTCTGTAGACCAGGCTGGCCTTAAACTCATAGAGATCTGCCTGCCTCTGCCTCACAATTAAAGGTGTACACCACCACTGTCTGGCATGCTGAGCCATCTTGCTAGCCCAGTTATCTATACATTCATCCATCCATCCACCCATCTGTCCATAAATCCTTCCTTCCATCTTTCCTGTTTTTTTTTTTTTTTTTTTAGACAGGATTCTCACTGTAGACCAGCCTGGCATTGAACTCATAGCCTGTCTCTGCTTTCTTTGTCCTGGACTAAAGACATATGTAACTATGCCTGGCTTCAATTATCTTTTATATATATATATATATGTACAATGTTTGACATAGTAGAGGTAATTTGTGTACTCCATTTCATCTACCCCCCTTTTTTTTAGCATTTTATATCATTAAATTTATAAAGATTTTGTTGACTGTATACTGTTTCATACAAGAATCGGTTCCAGGTACCCAAATGTCTCTCTATTCAGAGGATTTACAATATTTTCAAATGCATTTTCATTTATTATTATTTTTTTTGTAGTCTTTCTTTTCCCAAACTTTGATTTTTAACAACTAAACACTGTCACAAATGGCTTCAATCATCTCAGTGCTTCATTTAGAACTGAATGGGCAGGGTTCCATATGTAAACAAGAGAATGGGCTGGGGAATGCACCAGACATTCTTTGTTAAGCAGCAAGAGGAGCAGGTGCATAAACAAGAAATAGCGTGGTGTGCTGAGTACAACAGAAGATTTGGGATAGAAGTGAGAGAGATGAGAGATGGCTGGAGAAACAGGGAGGGCCACTCACAAAGAGCATTCTAGCACACTGTAGAAATTATTATTTATGTGTGTTCATGTGCACTGTGGTACATGTGTGGAAGTCAGGAAAAGCTTGTAGGATCAAGTATTATTGGCTAGGATCTTGCACCTTGTGGGATTGAACTCAGGCCATCAGGCTTGCACTGTCAAGCAGCAAGCTCCCTTTTTTGCTAAGCCATCTCACCAGCCCACATGGAGGACTCTTAAGCCGAGAAGTACGGCTACTGTAAGGGTTTTGAGATGATGCCTGAAGCTATTGTTTTTATTTCAGAATGATTACTCTGGGATATAGGTTGTTAGGAACTAAACACAGTGAAAACTCAGTTAACTTGTAAGGACTTAAGTTGGTTGAAAGGAAGAAATGGACTCAAGAAATAACTAGGAGATCTGCTTAGACATAGAAATAAAAGGGGTGGAGGCACCTAAAATGGCTCCTGGGTTTAAATAGTTGGAAAAAATACCAGAGGTGAAAGTGTTTAATAGTGGCAGATAAGAATGGTAATGTCTTATAAACCAGTTAGATTTTAGAGTAGAGGAATTTAAGAAGGGAAGGCGTCATGTTTGGAATGTTTTGAAAAGGTGATTTGACGTCTAACCTGCCCGTGCTTTTGTATAGTTTCTAATACATTAGAAGGGAAACTTTACTAGTACAGATCATGGGCTATGCCACTGAGTAAAACATCTAAAAGAATAAATAACTAGCATTCTAGTTTTGATTTTTTTTTTTTTAAGACAAGGTTTCTCTCCGTAGCTTTGGATCCTGTCCTGGAACTCAGTAGACCAGGCTGGCCTCAAACTCAGAGATCTGCCTGCCTCTGTCTCCTGATTGCTGGGTTTAAAGGCGTGCATCACCACCGCCTGGCTGTCTGATTCTTTTTTGTATCCTGGTAATTTAGAGATTGTTAGCTGATTAGTCATCATGTTTGCAGATTATAGCCTGGCATTGCAAAGAACTATAAGTAAATTATTCACCAATCAATCATAGGAGGAGATCATAGAGAATAAAAGAAATAAAACCTGGCATACTAAAGTTGAATAAACTCACTGTGACGTCAGTATTATTGGCTAGTTGAACATTATTAATAAAATCTTAACAAAATTGAAATTAGACCTTAGTCTACTGCATTAATTTATGACCTAGTTTCCTTTCTACCTGTGTTTATTTATGAATGACAGGGTCTCATATAGTCCAGGCTGCTTTAAAGTGACTGTGGAACTAAGTACGATTTTGAATTTCTGACCCTTCCACCTCTCGTTCCCAAGTGCTGGGGTTGCAGAGGTATACTCCTATGCCCAGAGTGTTGAGTCTGATACAACAGTTTACCGCACTGCTCATTTGAGGGGGAACTTATCTGGAAATGAAAAGAAATATATTTATTTGCTCATTCTTTTTACTCATCGACCCTATATAGCTAAGGCTGGCCTCAAAGTCACTGTATAATAAAGAATGACTCCCAATCTTCCTAATCTATCTCCCAGGTGCTAGAATTTGGGATATGTGCCACCATACCTGATTTGGAAAGTATTTTTTATTTAAATCTAGATCATGACCTTATCAAAATTGTTAATTCTAGTTTAAGTGGCTGGCTGTTAACGCTCCAAAACACAGCCGGAATATTTTGAACTATTCAGCAATGCTGATGAAAAATAGTATTTTGTTAAATTAAAAATTTGCTTTGATTTTAGACAAAATAAAACTTTGCTGCTACTTTAGATTACACAGTTAAACCTTCGATGAATTCTTAAGTTGTTAATACTTTCAAAAGCATTCAGGTTTAGCATGGTAAAGGCTGGGACTTGATGTGGCTATTCATTTCACTGTATTTCACCTTCCTGTCTTCAGTATTCCAGAGAGATGAGTGGTGACCGGAGGGTAGCAGGCTTACTGTTTTAGAGCTTGTGGCTCCTCCCTGCCCATTTGCCAGCATAGAGCATTCATCTCACCCAGCAGCTCTGGAGTGCTGCAGAGCATAAAATGCTAGTCCAGAGCAGCTATTTTAAGACAGCTGAGTCATGCAGGTATAACACGAGATTTTCTTTTTCAAATATAATGAGGTATTTGATATTATAATTTAGGCCAATATTCTGTTAAATGTGAAACACAGAAAAAAGTTGAAGGCCTAGCATGAGGAGGAAAGATAGAAAAATCTCTTTATAGTGAAGACATTCCATCTCATTGTGGGGTGTCATGGGGATGAAGCATATGAGGGATTGCAGTGACACATTGTTCAGGGACATAAATAATAGAGAATGTATTGAATGCATGGAGGTCAAAGGACAGAGAAAGACAGTGAAGAAGAGTCAGCCAGGACGACAAAGCTAAGTAAAAGGATGCTTCAGCTTTTGTTACAATAATTAAATATTTAAAAAGTCAGCCATTTCATACGGGCCAGAAAGCTAAGCAATTGCTCATTTTATATTCTTTTCTTCTTCAAGCAAGCTATAGGCAAACAAGCTTATATCAAGCATTTATATTAAGAAATTTCTTTTACAGAGTGTCATAAGCAAGTTCAAAACCTAGTTTTTAATCTCCTGTGGTATGATCATAATATTCATAATGTCCCTAAGACATTAGATATTTGTTCTAAACCATCAAAGAAAGAAATACAGTATGTTCAGCATAATTTGCCTTGTATATATTATCAGTGGTCTTGTCTGATGACTTCTCACAGAATTGAGTATTGTAAAAGGGCTACCTATGTGGAAATGAAATGCTTCCAGTAAGTATTAGTCTGTCAGCTCATTCGTGCTGCAGTAATAACGTAACCATGGAGTGGTTATAATCAACATACATTTATTTCATCACAGTTGATAAAGATGGTTAGTTTGGTGTCTGGTGAGGGCTGCTCCATTTCCAAGTGGGTTTCTTGCTGATGTCCCCACAAGAGGGTGATGTTATGTCCTCATGGAAAAAGGGACAGAAGGCAAAAAAGTCCTACCCAGGTCCTCCTTGTTACTGGGTCACTGATCATTTCCGAAGTGGCTCCACCTCTTAATATTCCCACAGTGAGGACTCAGTTTCATTATGGGCATTTTGGGGTATATTCAGACCATAGCAGATGGGATGGATGACCACTTTTGGGGTAAAGGAAAATATTTGTGTGGCTTAAGAGTAATATATATTCTGTGGTTGAAAACAAGTCATTGATAGAGTTGGTTTTGTGTGTGTTTGGCAAGTGTGTGAAAACAGTTTAGAGGAGGAAAAGTATCTGACTCATGGTTTCAGCCTCTGACTGATTTGCTGCATTGCTGTGGGCCTGCAGGGAGGCAGAAATCATGGTGGCAAGAGTGCCTGGTGAGTAGTCACTCACCTTGTGATGAGGGAGCAGAAAGAGGATGTAGGAAGGGGTCAGGGCAAGAAAAGGACCTGTTCCCAGGGTCTGAAGTTTCTAGAACCCCCAAAAGTGATGTCACCAGCTGTGGATCACAGCTTTACCACATGAGTCCGTAGCTTTTCCTAAATATGGCCTTGATTTCTTTAATTCTGGGTTTTAGATGTGGCTGCTGGTTAGAGGCAGTGGTAGGGTGTGATTCTTTCTGCCTGGGAGGCTGGGCTTTAACTTGTCATATTATAACCAGCTGAGGCTGCAGGAAGGTGTAATGGAGACATCTGTGTTTGTTTAGTGTCTGATAGGGAATCTGAGTCACCTCTGCTTTGAACTATTTATGTATCAGGTATCAAACCATAAAAATAATGATTTTATAGAGTCTATAACTGTGTACCATGTTTCTAGCCTGTTCATAAGATTCAAGTTTCAGTGAAACTGATTTTGTATCTCTTACTCTGACTCAGTCTTGTACTCTGTCATACCAGGAATCTTAGTACATGGGATTTACTCTTCTGAAATAAACTAGATTACTTTAAGTATGAATTTTTATTTAGATAATGTAAATTATGAGACAGAATAACTATGCATAAATTACATAGTTAACTGAATTTCATTGCTTCTGTTTATTAAACTTTTAATGCTTCTTAAATACAACTTTAAAAAAGGGAAGTGTAATCCGTTGACTAGTCAAAGCTCTGCACAAAGACTGGTTAGGGAAACCGTCAGTCATATAAAGTGAGTTTCCTAAGCTTGTGGAGTGAGCACCGTGATTTGGGAGATGAGGAAAGTTGGTATATTTAAGAAAGGTTTGGGGGGAAAAGAACAGTTTTAGGGAAAGAATTATCAATAAGCAAAATTTGGGGCAAGGGTTGCTTAAGTTTGTAAATTGCCTGGTTGCTAGAATTCTTAGTGACCTTAATTTAGGAATACAGGCATTCAAGCACAGTTACTATTAAATGCATTTGTCTGAATTAACACAAATAAATAGATCATAGGCCTCATAGACTTTTTTTTTAAATTCTAAGAGGTGGTACAGTGGGGCATACCTGTGGCCAAGGCTGCTAGAAGACGGAGGCAAGATGACTGATTGAGCCCTGGAGTACTCAGTAGTTTTTGTTCTGTTATGGTATTTTTGTGGCATACATAGCCCAGGCTGTCCTCAAACTTTCAAGATAGCCAAAGACATTGTTTATTTTTGAGACAAGAGCCTTACTGTGTAATATAGTGTAGTCTCACACTCTAGATGATCTGCCAGGCTCAACCTCCCGAGATCTGAGACATGGCTGTGTGTCCCCACTCCTGGATTGGAGAATCTGAATAGATCAGCCTGGCAACAGTAAAAGGTAAAGAGGACTTGGATATAGTAATACATGCCTGAGTCAGAGGCAGAAGGATTGCCACAAGTTCAAGGCCAGCTATGATGCACATAGCAAGCTCTAGGTAGCCAGAGCTACAGGGTAAGACTTTGTCTCAAAACAAAAGTATATAGAAAAGAAAAAGATGGCAAGGTATTATTCTATAGGCCAGGTGTAGTTTTTAATAATATTTTTTCTTAGCTGTTATTAAAAAGATTATTATGAACAACAAACTTAAAAAAGATGTGTCGACCATATAAGCTAACTAGATTGTTTTACGTATTTTAATACTAAGTCTTTGAAATCCAGTGTGCACTTTTATACCTGTAACACACTTAAAGTTTGTTTTATCAGCATTGCAAGTTCTCAGCGTCCACATTCGAATAGTGACTGCTATACTGGCCAGGAACAATGCATCCTATAAAGTCATTTACTTTTAGGTTGGGTGTGATCATTCATTTTTAGGCTAGGCATGGTGGCATAGGTCTTTAATTCCAGCACTTTGGAAGGTAGATCTCTGTGACCTTGAAGTCAGTCTGGTTTATATAGTGAGCTCCTTGAAAAAAATCTAAAAGAAAAAAAAATAGCTCTTGCTCATCTGACAGTACCACCCCCAAAATCCAAAAATGACTGAATTTATATATATTGTATTGCTGCTGGGTTTTTTGTTTGGTTTTGCTTTGGTTTTGTTTGTTTTAAGGCTTTCTCTGGTTTTAAATTCACTATTCTCCGAACTAAGTCTTTTAAATGCAAAGATTATAGGCTGTACTGACAGACCTGTCTTTAGTTAGTTTTGCTTGCTGGGTTCTTTTTTGTTTGTCTTGTTTTTTTTAACAGAGGCATTTTACATATTCTCTAGGAATTTGAGTTTTTATTATTTTTTCTTTTTCTTTTTTTTGTTTTTTGAGACAGGGTTTGTCTATTTAACAGTCCTCACTGTTCTGGAACTTGCTTTGTAGACCAGACTGGCCTTGAACTCACTAAGATCTGCCTGCCTCTGCCTCCCAAGTTCTGCGCCACCACTGCATGACTGAATTTTGTATTTTATTATTTAATAATAAGACTGCTTGTTAGACAATCTCATATAGTCTACAGTGGCCTTGAATACTTGATCCTCTGTGTTCTCATTTGTTAAAAAATTCTCCATATATTTTCTTTCCACTTACATTGCCTCCCTAAAATAAATTATAAGGCACTTGGAGATGGGCCAATGTGGAGAGATGATATTTTCTGTCCATACTCAGTAAACATTTGACTTGAGACACTGACATTAGCACAAAGATTATTAGTTGTGTGTTAGTACACAGTGCTATCCCTTTTCAGTCTGTGATTTAGTTGGTTTTGTAAGGAGAAGGCTACATTCTACACCTGTTTTGCAGAAATGATTACGTGAGCCTCCCAAGTGCACTTTAAAGGTATTGGCTATAGTTGAAAGCCTCTTATTTTTCCTCTTTTTGCCTACTACAAGCTTCTCTGATGATGACTGAGCAAGGTACTGATTTTTTGGCATAGCAGAAATTTAATTTAATTTTATTTTATTGCCATGTTCCTCAGTAGAACAATAGTGTTTGCTTTTGACCTAGGCCCATGGTCTATCCAGTCTCAGGTTCTTAGACACCCAAGCAGTGTCAGGTATGGGTTCCATCTCATGGAGTAGGCCTTAAATCTAGTCAAAGAGTGGTTGGTTTCTCCCACAATGTTTGTGCTACTATTGAACCAGCATATCTCCAGACAAGTCACCACCATAGGCCACAGGGTTTGTAGATGGGTTGGTGGTTACTTTTTTCCTATGGTAGATGCAGAGTACCTTGCCAGTACCATGAATGCTAGTCATTAGGGTGGAGCCTGTAGTAGGCACCAGCTTGACTTCTCCGTATTGGATAAAATATTTAACTGTCATCTTCAGCAATAGAGCCTTACCATAAGTTTGTAGAGAACCACCAATAAATAGCCCCGGAAACAGCTGTTTCCATAGACCCCTTTGGCCATCAGCTTAACAAGATGTATCCCATTCCTGGCACTGGAGGTCTCACTTGGTGCGTAATTGTCTCCCCTGTTATTTTGTGAGCCCACTATATTTTGAGAATCTTTCACAGTAGCACATCTCCATACAGCTCTACAAATGGCCCTTAGTGTTAGTGTCCCTCCCCATACTCCCTCCTTGTTCCTCTCTTCCATCCCTTTCCCCATTTTAATACCTCCTGATCTCCGCACTATCTTTCAATAACAATATATTCTAGTTTCTCTTTCCTCTCCTCTCCCCTACTCCCTTCCTAGATACCTAACCTCTGTGGTTATTGCAGACATATTGAAGGCTTAAAAGCTAACACCCACATAAAAGAGAAACCATAGCTATTTGTCTCTTTGGGTCTGGTTAACTCACTCAGGATGATTTTCCCCCCCAGTTCCACCCACTTACCTGCAAATTTTTTTTCTTAACAGCTGAATAATATTTTGTTATGTAAATGTATACCACATTTTCATTAACCATCCATCAGTTGATGTGCAAAGTGCAACTAGTGCTGGGCACACAGTCAATATTGATCAGCTCTGCTAATATTTAATTCCAGTAGATTTTTTGTTGTTTACCTGAGGTGAAAAAATTTGGGTCTTTGGTCTCCTACAGCCCACACTGTTTTCAGATCCTCTAGGTCAGTGGTTCTTAACCTTCCTAATGCTGCAACCCTTTAATACAGTTCCTCATGTTGTGGTGATCTCCAACCATGAAATTAATTTCACTACTATTTCATAACTGTAATTCTGCTGCTACTGTGAATCGTAATGCAAATATCTGACGTACAGGATATCTGATATGTGATCTGTGAAAGGGTTGTTCAACCCCCAAAGGGGTCTCAACCCACAGGCTGAGAACTGCTGCTCTAGGTAGAGGATGTCCTGAACTTCTGATCCTCCTGCCTCCACCTCTTGAGTGCTAAGATTTGAAGACTGTGCCAACACACCCAGGTTGTAGGGTTTGAACCAGGCGTTTTATGCATGTTCAGAAAGCACCAGGGCAACTGAGCTGCGTTCCTAGCCCCGATTCCAAGGGTTTTTGTTGCTTGTTGTTTTTTAAGTTTTATTATCTGTGTGTTTGATAGAAGTGGTGTGTGCGCCACAGCACAAGTAGGGAAGATCCCAGAACAACTTTAGACCTTTCCATCCTGACATGGGCTTTGTGGATCAACCTCAGATTGTCAGGCCTGTCCCGTGCAAGCACTTTACTGCCTGAACCATCGCAACGGCCCTCAAGAGTTTCTGGCAGCCCTGTTGCTGGTTTAATAACAGGAGAAAGGGTCTGGGATACACTTCAGTGGGATTAAACAATGACCAAAAAAAATGCTGTATTAAAATTCAGGTTGTGTTTGAAAACACCTCATGAGCTATAATCTATAAATAAAAGTTAGTAAAGGAAATTATATTATTTGTAGCATGATGTGCAGGAGATTGAACATAGCTGAACAGATAACGGATATGTAATCCTTTCTGAATCTCCAAAGTGGGTGAAAAATTGAAGGCTGCACTAAAATTAAGCTCTTTTCTATACAATTATTCTGGAATTGTGCATATTTATACCCAAAGTAACCCTTTGCTATCCTGGTGGATTCACTAAACTACATCCTTAATGATATTCAAGGATTTGGAAAGTAAGAGGTTTTTTTTTTTTTTTT
>JAQHUG010000199.1:2189394-2209252 GCA_028555095.1 Dicrostonyx torquatus
GTTTTGTTAAATTGTTTTTAAAACAACACCTGCTGGCCTGGAACTCCATATATAGCTGGGGGTTACCTTGAATTCCTGGTCCTGCCTCTACTTCCTAAGTGCTGAGATTATGGGAAGTTTGAACACTCCTATTTTTGGGACCAAGCCTGGGGCTTTGTGCATGACAGCCAGGCGCTCTAATCCCCAGCTTCCTTGATTTTTTTAAAAAACCATTTCAAAACTGAGGTTATCTTGGTTTGCTATTAGCACAACACAGGAAAAAAAATTACAGTGTGATAAAAAAGGTTAAGGTAATTGGAATCAGTCATCTTCAAGAAGATAGGAACTAGTTATTTCTGTTTAGCTCCTAATCTTATTCAAGGTTATATTTAGGATTGTTGTATTGAAAACCTTTTAAAAAACAAGCAAGCAAGCAAACAAACATCTTTTAAAGGATATTCAAACTGGGTGTGGTGGTGAATGTCTTCGAGGCAGATCTCTGAGTTAGAGGCTAGCCTACCACCTGGTCCACAGAGAGAGTTCCAGCCAGGGCTACACCGAGTAACCCTATTTCGAAAAACCAAAAGAAAAATGTCAATTTTCTAAGGATATTAGGTTATATGGAAGGAACAGTTGGTTGCCAGTGGCTAATTGTCACCTTATCTAGCAACAGCTTTAACAGCCTCATTAGGGGTGGTTAAAATGAGGGGCTCCATACTTAAGATAAAGAAAACTCTTTATGTGGTAAGGCTTTTCTCCTCTTTCCCTGCAAGGTCAGAGTTTCCTTTATTTATAAGAGGTTTTTACTTTTGGGTAATGTGTGCCGGATTGCTTGTCATTTCAGTAAACTGTAAATTAATAACCCCCTTTTCCGGTCGGGTTATAACAGCCAATAGTAGTAGTTGGTTTAGAAGCACAAAGTCCTACACTTCTATGCAATTCATGGAAAATTTTTTACTACATATGTAATTGTTTGCTGCTCCTATTTAGTAGTCAACACTAAGTGTTTGATCTGTTCCTTGTATTCTGAATTTCATCTGTGCTTGAAGTCGCTCTGTGCTGAGCTCTTATGTATTTATTTAAAGTCCATAAATCTTTATTTCAATATTAGTGACATTATTAATAGAAATCATAGGTTGAGGGACAGTTGTGCCCAAGTAGAGCAAGGAGAGAAAAGATAAAATTAAAGGACCAAATGGACAGGAGCTGGGTCAGTGGTTAGGAGCACTGACTGCTCTTCAGGAGGACCTGTGTTCAATTCCCAGCACCCATGTGGCAGCTCACAACTATAATTCCAGTTCCAGGGGATCTGACTACTTAACATAGATATACATGCAGGAAAAACACCAATGCACATGAAATAAGGATAAATCATTTTTTAAAAAGGGACCAAAAAAAAAAAAAAAAGACCGAATGGAATGGACATGCTTAGAACAATGAATGAAATCCCCAAGTCAGAAATGATTTCATAGATCTACATTGAAATGATGACATGATTACTTTGTAAGAAAGATGTATTTATTATTGGATGGAGGAGGGGAAAGGCGAAACTATAACCTATTAAAAGGGAACTGTCTCGGAAGCATAGTGTTGGTCAGAGAAAGCAAACTACATGATATAGAATGGAGAGATAGAAATATAATTCTTAGAGTCTGTGGTGGGTTGGTCTCAGGGCTCCCTGTACAGATAACCAAAATCTACATTCAAAAACGGTGCATTGGGATACAACCTATACATATCTTACTGAAACTTTAATCTTAAAATATTTCTATTTCCTTTGTTGTTTGGGGTGCTCATGGAGGTCAGAGAACAACTTGTGGGAGCTGATTCTCTCCTGGCCATGTGAGTTCAGGGGTTAGACTTGGTTTGAAAGGTCTTTGACACAGGTTTGCTGTGTCAAGGTCCTTTCCCTGCTTAGTCATCCCAGCCCATGAAACTTGGAATCAACTTACAGTACCCACTGTGTAAACTGCTGTTATTGAGAAAATGGGGCAGTAAAAAGTCTGCATGTGTTACAGTACAGCTGCTCTTTGTCAAGCATTTATGCTCTGCTTTCCAATCTCCAGAGCCAAATCTGTGCTTACCTGAAAGGGCCCAACTTTGTATTTTTAAACATTTGCAAAAATACATGCCAAATATTTATAGTGATCAGAAAGAGAATGTAGGACTGGAGACTTTGGTATTTTTTGTTGTACTCTGTGTGTATGCTTGAGAAGAATAAATTCATCAATTAAGTCATACAGCAAATATCCATTTTAAAAAGATAGGTCAAGCCAGTGCCATGCAGCTGTGTCATCATAGTCCTGGAGAGACTAAGGAAAACCCAAGCGTGAGGCCACTGGATCTTACCTGTCACCAGGTCTTAACAAGACTGAGAACTCCAGGCTGGAGTTTCAGAGCCAGATTCCCTGCCTCCCTCCACTTCTAGCCAGTCCACCAACCTCTGGGCCCTGGGCCTGGGACCACAAGGAGCTGGACCCCAATCCCTACTTCAAAGACCCCCACCCCCACTCCAAATCAGTCCCCTTTCCTGTTGGCTTGTTTGAAACCTACCTCTCCCACAGTGCCAAGAATTTCTGAAACCAGAGTTCCAATTGAGACTTTGCTACCCTACCTGCCACGCTGATCAGGGACCACTGTGAGTCTGAACCCTGAAACTCAGTGACCCTGACAGACTGGGGTAACAGCAAAGACCAAACAGAAGCCAAAGTCTTAACTTCTAGGTTACATAGTGAGGCAAACAAACCAAAAAAAAAAAAAAAGAGTATGGTATTGGCATAAAAACAGACAACAATGATCAATGCAATAGAATTAAAGACCCAAACATATAGGAACACCTGATTTTGGATAAAGAAGCCAAAAATGCATACTGGAAAAAGAAGCATCTTCAACAACTGGTGCTGGTCAAACTGGATAGCTGCATATAGAAGAATGAAAATAGATTCATGTTTGTCACCAGACACAAAGCAGAGCTCCAGGTGAATCAAGCACCTCAACCTAAGACCAGATGCCCTGAACCTGATAGAGGAGAAAGCAGGGAATATGCTTGAACTCACTGCATTGAAAAGGGCTCTCTGCACAGGACCCCGATTACATAGGCATTAAAATAAACAATACATGGGACCTTGTGAAACTAAAAGGCAAAAGATATCATCATTCAAGCAAGGAGGCAGCCTACTAAATGGGAAAATCTTTGCCAATTATGCACTATCTGGTAGGTTTGCAATGTGACTCTGAACAGTTGCATAAGCTCCATCTATCCCGAGGGTGGCAGAGAATTGAAGACACTCAGTGCAGTGCCTAGCATATTACAAGGTACCGTGGTTATTTTCCTATTTTATTTTTAGTTCGTGTGTGTGTGTGTTTGAGAAAGAGGGGGGAGCCAGCCTGTGGAGGTCAGAGAACTTGAAGGAGTTGTTTCTCTCCTTTAACTGTGTGTGTCCTGGGGATCAAACTCAGGTCATCAGACTTAGCCTAAAGCTCCATTATCCACTGAGCCATCTTGCTGACCTGCCATGGTTATTTTCATCATTTGGTTCCCAGATACTGTTGGCTCTTAAAGTCTTCTACTTCGTGTTTCTGGGAAAGGAAACACCCAAGTATAAAATATCAGAAAAGCAGGGAGTAAACGACCTGGAACTGAGAGGTGGGACCATGGATGGGCTGGAGGGTGATCAAGGCTCTTCTCCAGGTTAATTACTTGTCACTCGAATGAGGTAATTGACCAAGGGCACAGGAGCCAGGTGGCTTGTATGGCAGAGGTGGAAGAAGCCTCTCTAGATTGTCTGGGTTAGGTAACCTTTCACTACTGACTCCATCTGCACAAGATGGGGACAAAACCTATCTTCTTCCTAGAGACTTTGTTTCTTCAGGCAAGAGTCTCATTGTGCAGCCCAGGCTACCCTCACACCTTCCATCCTCCTGCCTCAGCCTCCCATTACAGATGCACCTTACCTTGCCTTCCTTCCTTGAGTAGCGAGACAATTTTAAATACTTGATAAATTTACTAATATTCAGGCAGGGAAAAGAGGTTGAGCCTCACTGTCGGATATGAACATCTGCTTATCTCTGGTCATTATTAGGGAACGTCAACAATGAGCTGTATTGCTTACAGGTATTTTCATTCTTCTGGGGAGCTGCTTGTTGAAGGTGAACAGAAAACTTTTCCTTTTCTCCCCTGTGAGGAAATAAAACTTGGGAAAAACTTCGTGAGTTGCTATTTGCTTACCTGGTTGCTTAGGGTTGTTTATTAGTTTGTGTGTTGTTGAGTGCGGGTGCCCACATGCCACAGTGCTCATATGGAAATCAAATGACAGTTTTTAAAAGTTGTTTCTCTCTAGGGGTCCCAGGACTGAATAAGAACTTGAGGGTTACCCAGCAGGCACTAATATCTGCTAAGCCATCTTGCTGTCCCCTGTTTTTTTTTTGACAGGGTCTCACACTCATAGCTGAATCTGGCCTCCATTCCAGTCTATATTGCTATTTGTAACTTCTGTGATTCATGAATTGTAGTTTTTTTCCATTGAACGTTATTGCAGAGTTTTCAGTTTTTTCTTTTCTGTTTTTTTTCTAGTTAATTAGTTATTCAAGCATTGTTTACTGCATGTAGGCAGAAGGGACTGACCAAAGATAGGACATATAGAACAGTGGGTGGGGCAGCTCAAGGACCTGAAACAGGATGTGGACAGCTCCAGATAGGTAAAATGGGCTTTGAAGAAAGCGTGCCCCTTTCCTAGAACGACTCCCCCTTGAGGGAGGCACATGGGACGAAACAAGAAGAAGAAGATATTAGGTCCAGCCTGCAAGAATCAGCATGACTGCTTGCTTGGTCCACTTTGCCTCAAGTGGATTCTTGCTTCTTGGTGCTCTGGCTATAAACTCTTGCTGATTGTGTGATCTACTCCTGTGTCCTGACTCAATTCTTCTCCTGGAGAACATAAGAATTGAGACTGCTTCCGGCTTGAGACCAGAGGAAGCCAGAGACCTCCCCACAACGCAGCTGTATAGTGTTCATCAGAAAGATGAATACTGTGCCACAGATATAAGGTGATGAGGCACGAATAGAATTCATTTTATAAGAAAATGTCTCTTAATGGATTGCAGTTTTGTTCAGTTAAGAAGCATGTGCAAATTGTGTTATGCCTTTCACATGTCACGTTTTCATCCATTGAGCATTAATGAACCCTGTTCAGTTTGTATCCCTGAACTTCTAGATGTATAAATCTATGTTGCAGTACTGGGATATGGCATTGCAGAAGACAGTTTGTGTTCTTCCTGCTGTTGTAGTAGACACTGTACAGGTGTGTGTGAGTGTGTGTGTGTGTGTGTGTGTGTGTGTGTGTGTGTGTGTGTGCGCGCGCATGTACTTGCTTGTAGAGGCCAGAGTTGATGCTAGGAGTTCTTGGCCATCAGTCTCCACCATCTTTTTGAGACAGATTCTCAGACTGAACCTGAAGTGGCAGACTTAGCTAGACTGAATGGCTAGCGAGTCCCATCTGCCTGTGTTAACCTTCTCAGTGCTGGGGTTATAGATATACTGTGTTGGGTTTTCTAGATGTGTGATGGATCTGAACTAAAGTTCTCTAGCTTCTGGGACGCATACTTTACCATCTCCATCATTTTTAAAGCACTGGTCTTGGCAGCAAGTCCCTTTCCCCACTGACCATCTTGCTGGCTTTTCTTATAAAATATTATGTTTGAACTGGAGTCCAGGAGAGAGGAAGCACACTAGGAGAATCTAGTTTAACTTTGGATATTGGTCCTCAGGAGCCATCCACTGTTCTTTTGAGATAGGGTTTCTCACTGACCAAGCACTCTCTGAGCAGGACAGGCTAGCTGGCAGTGAGTCCCAGGGATCTTCCTGTCTCTGTCTCCCCAGCACATGCCACATAACCTGTGCTTTTATGTAGGTTTGGGAGAGCTCAAGTCCTTGTGCCTGCGAGGCTAGCACTTTGCCAGCTGAGCTATCTCCCCAGCCAGGAGCTTGTATTTCAACCAGAATGACACATGATTTCGACAGTTTGACTGATTGAAGGATCATTTCAGTTTAGATAGATAAGACACCCTCCTAAATACGTTCTCTATTTTCCTGATAGGTAGTCACCTAAATTCTTACAGCCCTTCTCCTGACTCATTACCACCATGCCAGCAAGGTTATTTCATCAGTGATTACATGCAATATCATGCTTCCATAGAAATCATTGTTTACTGGACTGTGTGGATCAAGCCATCTTCTTTGGACAGAATTTCATACTCTTTAGGGTATTGTTTTTGAGTGTAGATCTGGGTTCTAATCCTTGCTAAACTCACTTTCCTTATGTAAATAATAGATATATCTTTACTCGCCTTGAAATATTGCACTAAAGATTAAATGGAAAAACAATGACAACAAAATAAAAAAACAACAGACTGCTTTGGCCAGAAAGATTCTTGAATGTCATCAGACAACCTTTTCCTTTAGGCGAAATGGAGCAGGGGTCAGGGTCTTGCTGTATAACCTAGGCTAGCCTCCTATGGCAACCTCGTAACTGCTGGAATAATAGGCAAGTCCCACCATACTCTGTCAAATATCTCTTTGATACACTGTTCTTTATTGTTTAACCTCCTCTTCACGATGAATTTTTATTTCTTGCTTTAAAAAGTTACCGGGTGATGGTGTTGCACACCTTTAATCCCAGCACTTGGGAGGCAGAGGCAGGTGGATCTTAGTGAGTTTGAGGCCAGCCTGGTCTGCAGAGTGAATTCCAGGACAGCCAGGAACGTTACACAGAGAAACCCTGTTTCGAAAAATAAAATGAAACAAAAAATTTATTTTGTTGCATTTACTTATTTATGGGTGTGTGTGTGCAAGTACATGTCCCAGAATGCATGTAGAGGTCAAAGGGAGGATAACACGTGGTGTGTGGGTGTGGGTGTTAGTTCTCCACTTTCAGTTTTCTTGACTTTATTTTTCTTTTTCCACATTAAAAAAAAAACTATCCATGTATGAAATTTGATGGTCATAAATATTAAAGTGATTTATTACAATTACTTTGAAATCATTGTCATGTTTCGCTTTTTGTATTTTTAGGCAATGCCTGTGTGTAGTTCAGACAGGCCTGGAACTTGCTGCACAGGTGAAGTGCTGTTCCTGTCACCTCAGGCCTTTTTATACATCACCCTCCGGTTTTTTCAGAAAAGGGATTCTGATTTTACACTAAGTTCTCAGTTGTTCTCTAGGAATGTGGGAAATCTGTGTTCATTGGAAGACAGCAAGTGGATGGTTCAGAAGGCAAAATTTGACCCATTTCATTCAAAAGAAAGTCAGTCTGAAGGAATGGGGTGCCCATATTATAGACGATCAGGAAAAGGATGTGCTTTAATTATAGGTACCTCTATTGGAAGTATTGGCTCTGTCATTGTTCTTAATAAAGAGTGAATGTGGTTTTAGAATTGCCTGTAACTTTCATTTATGTTGCCAGTCTACAGCAGGAAGCAGAACAAATGTTAACTTTATGAAGTAATTTTATATATTGTTTTGTTCTGTGTTTCTATTTTTAGGACCGGAGTAGGCCCTATGACACTTTTAACTTGCACTCCTTGGAGAACTCCTTAATGGATATGATAAGGACTGACCATGAGCCTCTGAAAGGTAAACACTACCCTCCCAGTGGCCCACCAATGAGTTTCGCTGATATAATGTGGAGGAATCATTTTGCAGGTTAGGAATATTCATATGTCCATTCTTGCTTGGTGTTTTAAGCAAAAATCAGCTTTTTAATAATTGTGATTTTTTTTGTTTTTATTTGGTTTTTGTTCGTTTGTTTGTTTTGCTTCTGTAAAGCATTGTGGAATGTTTTTAATGTTTTCTTTTTTAACCTGGGTTCAGCTACCTACAATAATCATAGCTGGTAATCTTAATTTGTTTATCTGGAAGAAGTCCGTGTTGGGTAGCTGAGGTCATGGTTATAGCATGAAACCTGAAGCCACATTTTCTGGGCTTTGTACATTTGGAATCTTTAGCTGAATCTGAAGAATTCATTTAAGTCCAGATATAACTCAAGAAAGTATGACATTTAGTAAATCAGTTTCCAAAACCCCTACAGGATGCTTCATAGATATGGTCCATTGTGTTAGGGTCCAACCCTTTCCTAGCACAGGAGCATCAGAGCACAGCTTATGTGCAGCCAGTGGCCCTTTGCAGTGTGGGCTAAAGCACAAGGAAGATATCTGGAAGTACATGCATGTTTTGAGTTCAGTATGAGGTAGAGTGTTTCAAGATCAACAATAGTAGGACTTATAGAGCCCATCTGAGCTCATAATTACAGATGGTTCTTTTTATAAATTATTTGACATTTTAGAGACCCTACAGTATTTTAATACTGTAATGCAAGTTACTGGTATGGAAATACCCACTCCATTTTGAGTTAGAACTTTAATTAAAAACTGAACAGTTTGCCACAGGGATGACCATCTTGAGTGAACTCTACATCTTCTGGAATCGTGAGGACTTTTTCCTCTCTGGCATTCACTAGGCTCTTATCTAGGATGTGACCAACTGAATACCGGACATTTGTTTCCTCCCCAGGAATCCTTTTCACCATTTTCTTGTCGTGTTCATCATTTTCCTGCTGCTTTTCTTATTTTCCAGTGAAGTAGTAACAGTAGACAATGGAGAAAGTAAAGGTTCTGGAGAAAAGCTAGATTTTAAGGCCTTCAGCAAAAGAAAAAATGCTGTTATATTTAGTCACTTACCACATATCTCTTCAGTTAAAGGTTAGGACCATGGTAATTTGAGGCCTGTTATACTTAGAAGTGAGAATGATGTGAAAAAAATGATACTCACAAGTTGTTTTTAGACTCTTTTGAGGTTGCATTTATCTTTTTTCTCTACCATGGATAGCCTCTCCTGTTCTTTTTGTGTACCTCCTGTGTCTTGGGCTGTATTCTCTGCCTTCCTCTCTCTCTCTCTCTCTCTCTCTCTCTCTCTCTCTCTCTCTCTTCTTTTCTCTCTCTCTCTTCCTCTTTTCTTTTCTTTTTGTGACAGGGTCTTACCGTATAGTTCAGGCTATCCTAGAACACATTATATATCCCAGGCTGACCTTGGAACTCAAGACAGTTCTCTTGCCTCATTCTTGTGAGTGCTAGGATTATAGGGTTACACCTTTGTATTCTTTCAGTAAAAAATTAGGAAAGGATTTTAGATTATAGTCTTGACATTAATTTTTAAGAATTTTATGTATACTGGTAAAGCAGAAACTATTTGTGCCTCATTAAGTATAGCACTGGCATAGTAAAAGAGGGTAACCTCATTATAATGTAAATACCTTTTCCATTTGTGGTGTCCTTTTAAAATTACAGGCCCCGTTATCTCTGCAGACTTTTCTTCACTAGCAAATATGAGGTAAAAGTCTGCTTTATCATACATCCTAATGAATTGGGAGACCTTTAGTGTATACTTTTTTATAGTTTTTTATAGCTTCAACTTTCCAATTTGTCATACTGTACTGCATGGTTTCCTATAAACAGACTACTTCCCTGAGGTCAATGACATCACTATGTGGTCAGTGACACCACTTGCACCTTTAAGAAAATATTTTGAAAAAAAAAAAAAAGAAAATATTTTGACACTGAGCATGGTGGTGCACATCACAGTCTCAGCTCTTGGGAAGCAGAGGCAGGAGGATGATATAAGCTCAAGGCCAGCCTGAACTTATACATAACAAGTTCCTGGCCAAACAGAGTTGTATAGTAAGACTTGTCTCAAAAAAACAAGAAC
This sequence comes from Dicrostonyx torquatus, assembly GCA_028555095.1. Lineage (NCBI taxonomy): Eukaryota > Metazoa > Chordata > Mammalia > Rodentia > Cricetidae > Dicrostonyx > Dicrostonyx torquatus. The sequence continues at coordinate 2,199,131 of JAQHUG010000199.1, forward strand.
AGGAACAAAGAAGGGAGCAGAGGAAAGAAGATGTGTGAGGTACTTTTTACTTTGAAAGTAAAGAAAATTGTCAGGCTAAAGAGGTGGCTAAGAAGTGGAGCTGGATAGAAAGCTCAGTCTTCAGGCTGGAGAGATAGTTCAGTCTGAGTACTTGTCTTGCACCATGATGGCCTGAGCTCAATCTCCTGAGCCCAGTTAAAAGAGTTGGGCATATTAGTGTGTGCTCACAGTCCCAGTGCTGGGGAGAGACAGGCAGACAGACCCTTGGCATTCACTGGCTATGGGCCTAGCCTGCTTATTAGTTCCAGGCCACGGGAGACCCCATCTCAAAAGCAAACAAAAAACTCTAACCTGACCAAAAACATGTGGACGGTACCCGAGGAATGATAGCAGAGGTTGTCCTCTGTTGACTCTCCACATGCACATATATGTAGCTGCACACATGAACATGCATATACACACAAGTAACTTAAAGCAAGGAAACATTATGATGGTTGTAGCCTTTAGTTTCTATTTTCTATAATAAATACCTATGTTTCTGATATTTATAATTTATTGATAGAACTTAAATTTAGACTTTCTAGTTTTCCTTTTTCCTAGGTGATGCTGTTGTAAATTTTTCTTCACATAGTTTTTGCTTAGGGCACATTCATAGTGATGGCCTATGGTTCTAAAGATAGGAGCATCAGGTGGGTTGAGGCATTAGGAGCTAGATGATACATTAGGGCACCTACTGTGTTCTGGGCTGTGCTTTGCCCTGTTCCCCCTGTTCCATCTTGTTTTCTTTCCTTCCAAAGTATCCTCCTTAGATCCTCAGTCTTTTCCCTCTTGAATATGGAAACACTGTTTGTGGGGTGGGTGGGGTATGCGTGTCTTGAAACTCAAATAGAGTTGGATTTTGGGGTACTTTTTAGAACTGTGTTATTTTTCTTAGAAACTGACTTTCTTTAGGAAAGATCCCACATTTTGCTTACTATACAAAAAAGTTCAAATAATACATAAAGAGTCAAAAAAGAAAGTTAAAAAGTCTACAGTAGGCTCTATGCCTAGAAATAACAAAGTTATTTAGCTGTCTTTATTAAGAGCCTCCCAGACATTCTACATTTTCTATATAGGAGATGAAATTTCAAAACACAACCTTTCTAACTTTATAGTCCAAACTGGATTTCAGTTCTACATCTGCCTCTAGTTGGCTATTGAACTGGATCCATTGGCTTCTTTAAATATAAAACATCTTATAAAACAGGCAGGAAGATGAAATCCCTGGCACAGGGAACTGCAGATACCTCACGGGGTTTCCTAAGGAGGTAAATGTGGTTTATTTTTCAACTTCTGTAATAAATTAAGCCATATCAGTACAGATTTATTTCTTGCCCAATGTTGGCAGCAAATTGTCACAGCTGTTTTTATTTTTAAAGATAAGTAGTGATTATTGAAGGAGAAACCATCACTTTGAAAAGACATGTGAAGGAGAAAGAAAACTGCCCTAGGTTACTTGACTCTCTAAAACTATCTATCTGAGTAACATAATTGTCTTAGTTATTGTTCTGTTGTTGCAAAGATACTCCATCACCAAGGCAACTTACAAAAGAAAGTATGTAATTGGGGACTTGCTTGCAGTTTCAGAGGGTGAGTCCATGACCACCATGACAGGCAAGCATGAAACAGGAGCAGTAGCCGAGCACTGGAATCTCAAATTGGAGGTGGGGCTTGGGTAGAAGGGGAGGAGGAGAGATAGAGGAGAGGGAGAGAGATCACAGAGAGACTGGGCCTGGTGTGGGTGTTTGAAACCTCAAAGCACAGCCCTAGTGACACACCTTCTCCAACAAGGCCACCTCCTAATCTTTTCCAAAGTACTTCCATCAACTAGGTACCACACATTTAAATATGACCCAAATTACTTCATGATATACTTAAAATGGACATTATGTATATGTCTATAGAAGATATCAGTATCTATTATTTAAGAAATATTTAGTGAAAAATCATTTTATTCAAGCATTCTTTTAAGTCAAGAAAAAGAAAAGGCTAGAGTGAGAACAGGAAGTTTAGGAAAAGACTTCCGATTCAGTAAATTAGACCTCACAGTTTTTCTGTTGTGTTTGCGTTCATGCTGAGTCAGTCTAGCTGATGAATCATAGAGGAATGGCTTCTGTGGGGTACACGTGTATGTAGCTGAGTGGTAGAGCACTGTGTGGAAGCCCTTGGTGGGAATCCCAGCACACGTAGCCTGCAGGAAAAAGGAAAGGAAAAAAGTGCCTTCTGGTGCAGTGACGGGCTAACTCAGTTTGGCTGAAACAGAGTGACAGAATAAAGGTCTTTGTGCCTTACACCTTGTATATATCCCCTTCTCACTTAAGAGATGCCTCATATTGATGAGACAGGAGGGTTTGAGACAAATATATAGAGTTGTGTGCCAGGCAGTGGTGGCGCACGCCTTTAATCCCAGCACTCAGAGGCAGAGGCAGGAGGATCTCTGTGAGTTCGAGGCCAGCCTGGTCTACAAGAGCTAGTTCCAAGACAGGCTCCAAAGCTACAGAGAAGCCCTGTTTTAAAACACACACACATACACACACACACACACACACACACACATATAGTTGTGAATACTCTTACTTTGTTTCTAAGCACAGGAGTCCTTGAATTAGCAGGGGTAGGAGTGGTGGAAGGAACTGATTTCTGCTCAAATTAAACCCTCCTCCTAACTATGTAGAGAGAAAGGATTTCTAGTGTTAGAAATAAGACGAGAGAAAGGAAAAAGATTCATCACTCTGCTCTCTTTGTATGAGACTATCTCCTGACTTGGAAACCTGTGGTCAGTCACCCTCCCTGCTAGAATAAATAAGGAAATAGCAGCCATATGCTTTGGACAGAGTGGCTGATTGATAGAAAGCAAGATCCCATCCTCAGGCTGGGGAAGTACCATATAGCAGGCAGCTAGGCAACAACAGGAAGGGAAGGGCTTCCTCCATCCAGCGCATCCTCACTCTGACACCAGGGTGCTAGTCTGGCTGCCTGGGGATAGTGCCTGATGAACTTTTTCTGTATATTGAATTTTCTCTTCCTTTGTCATTCATGGGACTGAGATTTGAAATATGAAAAGAGCAGGTGTTGAGAACTCAGATTGAAGGGCCTGCGTTTCAAAGATATACTGAAAAAGTCTGAGAAAAAAATAGCTCATTTTCTGGTAATAGTGTTTCAGCACATTTAAATCGACAGAAACTTGGAAGATATGAATGCCACCCTTTGCTGTTATAGAGACACTTTTCTCTATTCGTATTTAAATGTAATATGATAGAGACACAAAATTGGTTCCCTTTAGGAATGGTTCCCTTGTTTGTTTGTTTTTTTTTTAAATGTATATTCTTTACTTTTTTTTTTTACATGATCCCTCCAGAAGAAAATATGCTGTTTATTTTGTAGCTTGAATCATTGCTTAGTTTTAGTTCAGTGTCTTTCAACTGTCAGTTTGTCCTTTACAAAATTAGCCAAGTCTTAGCTTACTTGTAAGCTAATTTTCCAAGTGTCTCAATTTAGTTTCCAACTCCTAAAGTGAAGGACAGAAGACCCTATAGACTGAGGCAGATTGAGTCACCAAGAAGTGATTGTTCTTGTCCATGTGTTTCCAACCTTTTCTCTGTGAGGCTTCCTTGGTCCCCCAGGCTAATCCTGAACCCCTGCCCTTGAGATCCTCCTTGTCTTTTCCTTTGTCTGTTACTTGGCCTGGTTTGCCCTGATTTAAGATACGGCACCCTCATCATCTAGTAGTTAGGAAAGGAAGATTATACCTGGGCACTAACTTCTAAAATTCTAATTTAGTTAAGCTGCAACCTTACCCAAGGAAACAAGTGCAGAGATTTAAGAATTTGTGGTGGTTGTGTTGTGATGGCAAGTATGCCTGTGGCCCCAGTTGCTAAGAAAGGTCTCACTGGAGCCCACAGGATAGCCTGACCCTTCCAGGAGAAGAAAAAAAAAAAAAACTTGACCAAAATTGCCCATTGACTTTAGTTCTGAGCTCACAGTTTTGCTTATTGGTTATTTGGAACAGACCTATAATACTATATTATAGTACCAGATTTTACCATTGCCTTAAAAGAAATTCAGGTTTTAAAATATAATATTTATATGCTTACGTAGAGTTTGCAGCACAAATTGTAGGGGTCTGTTTTTCTTTTAGTGCCATGTCTTAGGGACTGAATTCAGGTCATTGGGCTTGATGACAAATTTAATTGCTGAGCCATCCCTGAGCTTCAAGATCTGCTGCCCTCTCCACCTTCTCTGTTGTTTTGGGACAGGGTCTTGCTGTGGAGCCAAGCTGGTCTTAAACCCGAGATTCTTCTGCCTCAGCCTTAGTATCACAGACCTGGTGTTACAGGTGTGTCCACCACACCTGACTTCACTCTTTCTCTAGGAGTGTACCTCTAACTTTTTAGAGAAAATAGGTAAAAGTTAAAAGACTATTTTCTTGAACAAAGCACTAACATTCTCTTTGAAGCTGCTTAATTAAGTTCTTGACTTTTAAAAGTGGGTAATTAGGAAAAGATGTGTTATGTGCTGAAGAACTGGCTTTGGTACTAATTTTGGATTAATAAAAATCCAGTTTTCATTTTGGACACACAAAAGTATGGGTTCATTTGGGATCTGAAATTTAAATACCTATAAGGTAGATTTTAAAATATGAATGGCGTTTATGAAGATGTGATTTTTTTTTTCAATTCTAAGTAAACAAACCTAACTCTCTTCTCTACCTTCTGTCTCCATCCTCTCCTAACTCCTGTTATGTCCTGTGATGTTAGCAAACTGGGGCAGTCTCACATTTCCACAGCATCCTTGAACCTAGCAAGACTAAGGATGCCGTCCAGCTTTTGAAACCTTATATTTTACACTATACTCGAACGATAGCTAGCTGACAAGAACACTTTAAAAATAGCAGACTCATGGACAGGTGACAGATGTCACCCTGGCAGCACCAGACTGCAGTAACAAAATCACCAGATGTCACACGCTTAGTCTTGTTTTCACAGTTGATTCAACAGCAGCATTTGTTGGACAAAAGGAAGCAAAAAGAAACGGCCTCCTCTGAATCTAGCATCAGGGTTTCTTCTGCTGCTATACACTTTCTCTTTCCCCCAAATCCTATAAGTATTAAAGTTTAGTGCACATTGCACTAAGAAGACATTTTAAAATGATCACAGTCTTAGGAAAGAAAGCTTCATGCATGCTGTCTTCGGTGAAAAGTATAAATCAAACTGTCTTCAGTGATCTTATTTTTTCCATGTAGCTAATTTTTATTCAATGAAAATAGATTGCATGTATACTCTAAACACTACTTTTTCCAAGATATAAACTAAAAATTCATATCTAACTTTACCAAAAACATAATTTAGTAGGAAACCTAGATTATATTCAGGTTATAGATTCTAGGGATCCAGTACTGACACAGAGCTCCTTATGAGATTTGTGTTAATTTTTATCTAAAGACCCATTGGAAAAAAATTAGTGAGAAGACCAGGAAAGGTAAAAACTACTGTGTTTATTTTTCCAAGCAGCAGAGCCTTCTCCTGTAAGACCTTCCGAGCTTCTTGCTCTGCTCCTTAAGGAAGACAGTTGCAAGTAACCAGTGATGAGGAAGACAGTTGCAAGTAACCAGTGATGTTAGAGGACAGTAACTAGGAAGCAGCCCGCTTCCTCTCAAGTTCATCTTGACTGTTCTCTCTCTTCAAGAAAAAACTCAAGATGTCATGTAACTGTGCTTAAGTTCTGAGGCCAAATGGACAGCATTTCACAAACATAGAAACCTTATCTGATGCAGTGTCAGTAAAATATGTAATTCTCTATTATATAGGAATTAAAGTTGAATGAAGAGCAACTAAATGTGGGGTTACTCTGTGTCTTTGACAACCTTTCTTTATTGTAACAATATTAAAGGCCATTGGTCCCTTTTAAGAACTCATACTGTCCTCTGAATATTCATTGGTTAAAGATTGAAGAGGTTCTGCTTTTCATGTTTGTTTAAACAGGATCTCACTATGTAGCACTGACTGGTCTAGAATTCACAGAGATGGCCTGTGCACCTATCTCTGACTTTTTCATGTTATTGCTTATTTTTTGAGATGGTTTCACTGTACATCTCAGGCTGACCTTGATCTTGTGATTCTTTTGCCTCTGCCTCCTTTGTGTGGGTTATAGGTGTGTGCTGCCATCTAACTAAAGAGATTCTGTTTTCCTTAAGTTCTAATGGACAATAAGTTTGAAGTCTTGATGGGATTTCAGTGTAGACTTTCCAGCAATTGGTTATTGTAGTTGATACCATAGAATATGATGAAGCTAAATTAGAGGATATCACTTTTAATCTTCATGGATGTTAGTTTTAGATGTAAAGAGCATTGCTTTAATTAATGGAAACCATAATTTAATTCTCTTACTGAGTCAAGTCTTTTGCTAGTAACAAACTTTTGTGAAGTAGTTTTCATTAAGGTGTTGGTAGGAGATAGCATCATATATGGTGTAGACTGTAAGGAAGGAGATAGCATTGCATATGATGTGGACTGTAAGGAAGGAGACAGCATTGCATATGATGTGGACTGTAAGGAAGGAGACAGCATTGCATATGGTGTAGACTATAACTCTCAGAGACTCTAAAGTGACCTAGGAAGTAGAAAGGCATAGTAAGACATGTGGGACATGCCTACAATTGTAGTTATATTAAATATGTCTTCTAAACAAGGGGATACTTTTAAACTCCTAGTAATTAGCTTGTAGCTAATATGAAAACAGTTTTTCTACAGAAATCATATATTCAAGAATGTTTTCTTTATTATTCTTTCACAGTTTCATTGATTTTCCCTATTTACACACACACACACACACACACACACACAAAGTGGTAAAGTTGAGTGCAGACTTTGGTTTTTTTCATTATGTTATCTAGGTTTTCCATGATCTTGAGCTTGGCAATGATGTTTGCCTTCAGTTCCAATAACATTTTAATACCAAATAAAAACTGGTTCTTTTCGTTTACATATAGAGCTGCATTTGTTATAGGAAAACGTCAGAAACCTTTATCTCCAGCTTTCTCTGTACTATTCTCCCCCAAATATGATTAACATTTATTTAAGCAGTGGCTATAAAGTAAAATGAACATTTTCAGGGCTGCAGGGACATCTCAGTGGTAAAATGTTTGTCTTAAAATTGACATTTTTTTTCTGTGAATTTCATGATAACTCTCCAAGTAACTATATGTTAAAAGTTCACAGAGTCAAATACATAGATGGGTTTAATTTTAATTTTTGATACACTATCTTTGTCTCTAATGATGGAGAAAAGCAGCAAACGACTGTGTCTTTCCTTCTGTACCCCTGTGTCTTTCCTTCTGTACTTCTGAGTCTCACTCTATCTACCCCCCCATACACATCTTTCAGTCTTTATCCCAAAGGGCCATTAGCTGACACGTCTTATTCTATTTATTATCTTCTAGATCAAGGGTTCAAACTTTGTGAAGGACTATAGAATTTTAGGGTTTACAGGACACAGGCCTCTGTTGGCTCTTTGCTTTTGTTCTGTTTTCCAGCCCATTAAAAATGTAAAAATGGTTCTTAACCTCAGAGGTACACAAAAATAGGAAGCCAGCCAGTGTGAGCTGAAGTTTCAATTCCCGTATTATTCATAGAGAAGAACCTCTGGAAAGCCACATTTGTCACAAGGTCATGCAAGTGTTAGCGGTGAGGCCAGACATGGTGGTGCATGCTTCAAATGCCAGTTCTTGAGGGAGGCAAACACAGGCAGATCTCTTTTGAGTTAGGAGCCAGCCTGGTCTACATGGTGAGCTATACAACATCCCACCATACAACCATCCCCGTGAAAGAGAAGGAGTGGTAGGGCAACTTACCAACTCCTAAATTTGTAGATCAGTCTTTCCCTTACTATATTTGCATAAAATTTGCCATCTTTCTTCATTTTGCTACTCTGGTAATTATGTTGCATTTTTGAAACATTATGAAACTATCTTTTTATTCTCTCTGAATTTTATGTGTATATACTTCTCTAAATTTCTTTTTCTGCCTTAATTTGAAGGGCACACATAAATGATTATTTAAATAAAATGCTTATCAAGGAAATAGACTTATTTAAATTTTAATATGTGAGATGTACAAATTTCAGACTATAATGGAAGCTTCTTTTTGTTTGGTTGTATTTTGTGTTGAGACTTTGACTTTGTTTTAAGGACTTTTCATGTCTGTGTTTTATGAATTGATTTTAAAGTTGTTGTAAATGCTTTGGCCTTGATAGCATTGCTATAGATTAATTTGTAGTATTTTGTAATGTGTATATTTTATAGTGTATTTGAAATAATTATATTGAACAGTGTTTGTGTGTGTGTGTGCTTAAGATAAAATTGCTTTATTTTCCAGGACGCATGGGAATAAATTTTCATCATCCAGGAACCGATAACATTATGGCACTTAACAGTAAGTCTTCCTATAAGATACTTTATAAAAAATATCAGTTAGGTTTATAACATACAGTTTTTGCTTAATTAGATTTTCACTGTTTCAGAGTGAAATTACTGTACCAGCAACATCAGCATTACTTGGGAACTTACTAAAAACAAAAATCTCAGGGTCTCCTATAGACCGACCTGTAGAGTGAGAAACTTTAAGGATGGGTTACAGAAATTTGTGTATTAGCAGTCATATAGGTGATTCTGAGTAAGCAAAAGCTTGAAAACTCACCACTCCCAACCCCCTTGACAGAACGCCATCCTGTGACCTACATCTGACCATTCCCTGTGTTTGTAAACAGAGCTTTAAATCAGTAGCAGGAAATATTTCCCAGCTCCTGCTCTGTACCATTAGGTGAAGTAATGAAAGAAGGAGGCATAGGGCAAGAGAAAGAGTAGGGCAGAAAACGTGAATGAATAAATTAGCTAAATGTACATAACTCATAATTTTCCCGTTATTGTAAGCAGCCCATAGATGCTTCAAGATGGGTATTCAGGGCTCCTCACTTATGAAATTTGTATACTATCAATGCTAGCAGCTTTGCTGATCAGAAGTGTTTTTGTCAGTATAATTATGGGATTACATTCTAGAGCCACAAAAAAATTATTAAGCAGAATGTTGGTGATTTGCTCAATGCTTTGGAGAGTCAGGTGGTGGCACACACCTGTAATCCCAGCACTTGGGAGGTAAAGGCAGAGCAGGATCCTAAGCTGTAAGAGCACTATGCCTGAATATTTCATGTTACTTATTACATACAACATGGTAAATATTTATATAAACGTTCATGTTTGTAGGTACAGCAGAGTTCAGGAGTTACAGCAGTCCTTACTGGAGGCAGAAGCAGAGAGCAAATAAAGATAGAAGCAGTCCTTACAGTAGAGACATAGAAAGGACCCAGTTGAACTGCTAGAGGCACGTAGAGTCTCTAGGTTGAGCCAAGACTACAGAGGTTAGGTGTGAGACTGTAAAGGCATAAGTTAGGAGCACTTGGGAGTCAGAGGCAGGTGGATCTCTGTGAATTCAAGGCCAGCCTGGTCTACATAGTGAGTAACCCTGACTCATGGGAAAAAAAAAAAGAGAGAGAGAGAGAAAAGATAGGAGCCAGTGAACAACTGATGGAGGGAGGGTATTATGGGTTTATAGCTGAAATGAAGCCCCAGGGACAGCCGAGAGTTCTCAGCCTGTGGGTCCCATAGTAGTAGAACTGGATGTTCAGATGACAGGCCTGTGTCTGTTGTCACCGCACTGTTAGGTGTCCTCCTCTTTATGGAATCTAGGTGAAGGAGTTTCACTCCTTGTTCTGGTATGTTCTGTAAATTCTTGGGCCTGGTTTCTCTGATCCAGTTTTACTATGTCATTGTGCTCACACGTTCCCAAACTACTTTATCATTTTTGCTTTGGGGAGAGTAAGTTGTTTGTTGATTTGTGTGCTGGGTGGTGTTGGACAGATGTGGTATCTATGTGTACAGAGAGGTGCAAAATCACCCCGTTTTGTGTTGGCACTCAAAATGGATTCCAGTGCTGCTTCTAAAGTGAAAATCGCCCAGGGCGAGGCACAACCTGAAAACTCGTTTCGTGGTATGGATCACCACACCTTGTCTCAGAAAACAAAAGCCCAGGT
>JAQHUG010000199.1:2209767-2230285 GCA_028555095.1 Dicrostonyx torquatus
TGTATAGACCAAACAACTTCACAAGAGAACCTATTCAGAAATTGTCTCTTGTCAGGAGGCCCACACAAACTGTTGACTCTCAGAATTTAGTTTTTTCCTCTGTCAAGTGAGTGGTACCAGTTTCTGAGCTCTTACCCTCTCAGGGCTGCAGGCCAATTCCTGGTCCACATGGGGGACACAGCAAGTAAATGTAGGGCTGTGCATGTTAATCCCCTTTCTTCTTGAGTAAGGGTTTTGAAATACCACTAGACTTTCTTAAGCAGACTTTAGATTCTCTAAAATAGACACACGTTTAATCTAAATATTTCCTTGGATCTGACACACAGCACTTACCCTAAGTACTGCTTGGTGACACAAGCCCTGATCTGTGTGCTATGCATATTTCCTGTTTGGAGGACCTTGACAATACAAATTCCAAAGTATGCGTCTCTCATTTCCTATTTCAGAAAGTAAGGACACTTTATATTGAGATTATGCTGCACTTGTGGGGGGGGGCAGAGAGAGAGAGAGAGAGAGAGACAGACAGACAGACAGAAGGGGCTGACCATGAAAGAATAGTGGAAGAGCATTGTCTGCCTGAAGCAGTTGCTGTGTATCTGGAAATGACCTAATTTGACATGATGTGAATTATCCTCAGCAAGAGGGAGAGGACGCAATTTGTTAATTTCTGTGTAGAAAATGAAAGTAAAAGACATCTTTTCTTCAAAAGGTTTTGATTATCTTTGGTTTATAAAATAAGAGCTCATTTATGAGATTTGCACTCTGTACATGTGGCTTGCTTAAATCCCCCTTTTAGCATTAATTGCATCTCTTAGAGAAAGGAGGCTGATTAGGTGATATTCAAAAAAGTTTTTTTTATTGTGTGTGGAGGTGGGGAAGTTTGTGCATGCCAGGGAGCAGGCGTGGAGGTCAGAAGGCCATTTTGCCAGTATCTATGTCACATGTTGATGAGCTATGTAGATAGCTGGGATTTGAAGGTAGACAAGAGTATGTCAGTCTTCATGTGCTTCTCTGGGTGTTCTGGGGTTGACAAATCTAGTTGGCTCCTCAAAATAAACCATTCAAAAAACAGCAACCAGAGTTTGCCATTTGCACTGCTTATAGTCAGTTCTCTTTCAAAATCATCTCGGCCGGGTGGTGCCGGGCAGTGGTGGTGCACGCCTTTAATCCCAGCACTCAGGAGGCAGAGGCAGGCGGATCTCTGTGAGTTTGAGGCCAGCCTGGTCTACAAGAGCTAGTTCCAGGACAGGCTCCAAAGCTACAGAGAAAACCTGTCTCGGGGAAAAAAAAAAAAGAAAGAAAGAAACTAAGACATACTATGTCTCCAAAAACCAAAAACTACAGAGAAACCCTGTCTCAAAAAAAAAAAATCAAAATCATCTTGACATGGTCACAATCCATGTGGGATTTGTACACTTTGACACACTGAGCCCATACCATCTAGTGACATGGATGTAACATGTGAAGGCATGTTTGTGTGTATAGTATTTATGTAGTGACCAGGTTGGTTTAGACATTGAGATTCTCCCACCTCTACCTACCAAATGGTGGTATCTCACCCATGTGCCACCACCATACATAGCTCCATAATTTCTGCCCTTCATATCCCACACATCAAATAAACCAGACTTGGTTTCTTTGGGACAGTCTGACAAGCTCAGGCCAGTCTCAGACTCACTGGCCCCATTGGTAATTCCACACTGCTGCCCCAGCCCACCAGGGCTGGCATTGCAGACATGTGCCCCATTCCCAACACATAGGCACGTTTTGTCTCTTTCTGTTTTCCCTTATCATTTGTCATCCCAAAGTTCTCATCCTAAGAAGGTCAGTTCTTCTTCTTCCTCAACTTTATATAGGAATGACTGGAATAAAATTAAAGATCACTAAAATTTATGGTGGTGCACACCTTTAACCCTAGCACTCAGGAGGCAGAGGCAAGCGAATCTCTGAGATGAGTTCCAGGTCAGCTAGAGCTACACAGAAAGATCCTGTCTCAAAAACAAAACAAAACAAAGCTCTCTAAATTTTAATAATTCAAAATTTTTGGTCTTTGAAAGGGACAAAAATATTTTTAAATAAGAAAGGGAGTGGCTAAGTAAACAAAGAAGTGATTTGGTGGGTGGTACACACCTGTAGTCCCAGCACTTGAGAGGCAGAGGCAGAAGGAAAGCAGGTTGAAGATCAGCCTGGGCCCCACAGTGAGACTGTTGAAAGGTGGGGTGAAGGAACTGTGTGAACGGAGTTCCTCCTTTCTTGCTCTGGACAATCCGTGACTGAATTCTGCACAGAGCCACCATTCACAGTGTCCTTCTTTCATTCCTTGGTTCACCCTGGCTTTCCTCTGGAGATATAACTACACTGTCAGCTCTCTTAACTAGATGGGAAGGAAGGTGCCAGAGTGAGCATCCACACCTGTCAGAGCATGTGGACCAGTTTCCTGGGTTTTGCTGCCCTAGTACATGTCTCCCTGTTTCTCTTTTTAGAGACAGGGTTTCTCTGTGTAGCCCTTTCTGTCCTGGAACTCACTTTGTTGACCAAGCTGGCCTCAAAAACAGAGATAGACCTTCCTTTGCCTCCCAGGTGCTGGGATTAAAGGCACCCTCTCCAGCTTCTAGTTAATTTAACCATGAGAATTACCACTACTAGAGTCATTCAGAAGACAGGAAATAAGTTCAGGAGAGAAGCAAAGGATAGCAGTTATGGAAATAAAGGAGGAATTGGCAGTAAGTCTATAAGCACTTAGGGTATGGGGAGATTGACAATATTTGTATAAATTCAGAATCAACTAGTCTGCTAGTGTGATTATGTGTGTGAGCATGTATGTATATGAACATGCATGTGGAGACCAGAAGACAACCTTTATATCATTCCTCAGGCACTATCCACCATTTTTTTTTTAAAAAGAGATTTGTCTTGTTAGCTTGGAGCTTGCTGATAAAAGAGGCTGTTGTTGGGCCAAGGTGCCCTAGGAATCTCCATGTGTTTGCCTCCTGAGCGCTGGGATTTTAAGTGTGCCACCATGCTCAGCTCACCTTCTACCCCGTGGTTGTTCTCATGCTTACAAGGTGAGCACTTTGCTGACCGGGCTCAGCTTCCTAGCCCCTGACTTTTCCTCTTTACTACTGTAACTCTGGGAACTAGAGAGTGGCTCAACAGTTGGAAGACCCAGTTCATTGCTAGCACCCATATCGGTCAACTCATAGCTACTTGTAACTCCAGCTCCAGGGGGATCCAACTCTGTCTTCTGGCCTCTGAGGATACTTGGACATGTGTGACATTCACTCACACAGACACATATATAAAAAATAATGTAAAAAAAAAATCTTCAGGTGTGGGGGTTTGAAACAGGGCTTCTCTGTGTAACCCTAGCCTTCCTGGATTTGCTGTGTAGACTACTGTGGCCTTGAACTCAGAAATTCACGTGCCTCTGTCTCTTTAGTGCTGGGGTTAAAGGTGTGTGCCACCACTGCTGGCCAAAATAAGTAAGTTTTTAAGACTATAGGCCTGTCATTTGGGCTGGATCCTGAGACACAGCTGAGAAAGAAATTAATTCCTTCAGTGCTGTAAACTATAAAAGGATGAATTGTAGAAGGAGCCCTCATTCATGAGCCAGACCCACAGCTTGGGGGGTCTTATCTTTACAAAGTAGTTTGGAAACCATGTGCTCTTTTCTCTAGAATGGGTACTATTTCCCGTTGTTGTAATAGTTGTCCACCGAGCCATTGTCTTTATTTTTACTCCAACAACACTGTAAGTTTGCATAATACATTTTCCCCTGCCAGGAAAGGAGGGAGACCTCCGAGAGCGCTTCTGGCTTCCTACGTGGTAGTATTTGTTTCAGGCAGGGTTTTTTTTTTTTTTTTTTTTGGATGCTCATAGTAGCTTGTGGTTTTGCTTTTCTATATTGTGGGTATACATTTGCTTAGCAGTTGTGGTTTTTTTTTAGGACTGTTGTCTGACTTGGTGATTTTCCCTCTGTCATGCTGATTCTCAGAAAAGTGCCTCCACAAGTGGTCCAAGTCAACCAAATTAAGGTCAAATTCATGTTAGAAACCAGGATGCTCAGTGTCAGCTTAAGAGGTGCCGCTGCCGAGGGGATGGCAGTGTCTGGGGTCACTTCTTCCAAGCTTTATAACCTTAGGGCCTCAGCCTTAACTCCTGTTTTCTCTGGTTTCTCCAGCTGTCAAATGGAGATAATGATCATGACAATGGCTGTAGCACAGCGCAGTAACTGGCTTGTAGGTAAAGCTTTGTGAGCTGCCCCTGCCTCTGGTTCTTGCTTCAGTTCTATAGCTGCCTGTTAAAGGTCTCCCTTGATGTGCATGTCATAGTTCCAACATAGAAGCTTGTATTATATTGTACTTAGCCTGGCCTTGAATTTGCCATGATTCTCCTGCTCCTGAGTCACTATGTCTGGATTTTTGTTTGTTTTGCTTATGTTCTTTGAGGTATAGGATCTTATTATATAACTCAGGCTGACCTTGAACTCCTAATGTTCAGTTTTGCTGCCTCAGTCTCTGGAGAGATGTTCTTTTCCTATTTTTCTTTTTCTTTTTCCTTTTGGATTTTGGGTTTTTCTGTGTAGCTTTAGAGCCTGTCCTGGAACTTGCTTTGTAGACCAGGCTGGCCTCACACTCACAGAGATCTGCCTGCCTTTACCTCCCAAGTGCTGGGATTAAAGGCGTGCACCACCACTGCCTGACTTCTTTTTTCCTCTTTTTGGTTGATGGCTGGTATTATAGGCACGTACTAGTATGCCTGACATTTAAGTTTTCACTGTCATTTTACTCTGGTATCTCCAAGCTGTAAATAGTGTTTGAAGTCAGAGGTGAATAGGAGGAAGTGCCGACCCCGACAGGAACATGGTTCTTTGCCCACACTCCTCATCACAATACCCAGGCAGTTAGAAACCGAAGAGTCCTAGAGGAAAACCTGGACACTTTGAAAACTTAAAATGTTAATATCTTAAAAGGGGAGCTGGGGGAGAGTGATGCATAAGAAGCTTGAAACATTGGGTTTTTATCGCTCAGCACTTTAATAAAAGACAATACAACAATAACCAAAAAGACCCTGAGCTGTTTGAGAAGTTCCAGAGTCATTCATTGACCACTGAAAATCCTGTACATAGCCATGCACTGGGCCACGTGCAACCTTAGCAAAAGCTGTCCTCTGTGTGTCTCCTCCTAGCTAATTTCTTGACGTATTTCGGAATGCCTTCCTGTATTTGTGTCCAGAGAGCTGATGGTGCATTTGCTGAATCAAAAGAGACAACATGAACGATATTGGCGTGGCTGTTGGTGTTGGGCAGACTCCGGGGTGGCTGCTTTGGCTCCTCAAATCCTTCCTTGTCAGACTTTGCTGAGTTTGAGCTCCTTGGGGAGGCTCAGCTGAGAGGAAGTGGCAGAGAGGGAACTGAGCACATGATGCATTTGTGCCAGAATAGAAAGAAAGCCCACTTTGCTAATGTTCCTAATGGAATTTTTCGAAGATGGAAGAACACAGTGTTGTTATCTTTGCTTACTGTGAGTGATATAAGTAAAAAAAAAAAAAAAAAGGCTGTTGTTGAGACAGGGTCTTGCTATATAGCTTTGGCCAACCTGTAATTTACTGTGTAGCCCAGATTGGCCTCAAACTTGTGGTAGTTCCCCTGCCTCAGCCTCCCAAGTGATAGTATTACAGGCTTGAGTGACCACACCTGAGTCTAGGAAAATACCTTTTGTGTTTGTGGGATTGTGTGTGTTTGCACGGCATGGATATCTTCATCAGTCTCCTCACAGTTTTGGAGGGAGGGTTTCTCACTGAACATGGAGCTCAGCAATTCCTGTAGACTGGCTGGACCAGTGAGCTTCAGTGGTCCTCCGTCTCCTCCCTCTTCCTATCCCCCTGCCCTGTTACCAAAGCGATAGAATTATAGACATGTGCTGCTGTGCCTGACTCTTACATGGGTCCTGGGACTGAACTAAGGTCCTCTTGCTTGTATGGCAAGCACTTGTAGGGAGCGAACCATCTATCCAGCCCCGTTTTGTTTTTAGAGATAGAGGTTGGTGGAGTTTTTTATTAGGACCATGAGTGGCTCTGTTCTGCCAGCCACTTTCCAATATCCATAAAGAGGCTTAATATTAATTGTAAATGGTTGGCCAATAGCTCAGGCATGTTACTAGCTAACATAAATTAACCCATTTATGTTACCCTACATTCTGCCATGTGTCATTACCTCTCTTTCATCTTGTTTCCTCTCTGTGTCTGGCTAGTGACTCGTCTGACTCCACCCCTCTCCCCAGTGTCCTTAGTCTGGCTCTCCTATTCAGCTATTGGCTAGCTTGTTTCTTTAGTAAACCAATCACAGAGACATATTCATCCAGTGTAAAGGACTATTCCACAGTCTCATATAGCCTAAGCTGGTCTTGAACTTGCTTTGCAGCTGAGGGTGGTCTTAAACTTGATAATTCTCCTGCCTCTACCTACAGAGTGGTGGTTTTCTGGTTGTGCCCCATCACACCCAGAAGAGAAAATAATTTCATTATATCTATTTGTTTATTTTGAGGCAGGATTTGCTTTGTAGCCCTGGGTGACCTGGGAACTCACAAAGATCCACCTGCCTCTGCTTCCTGAGTATTAGGATTAAGGGCCTGAATTACCACACCCAGCAGAAAATAATTTCAGAGGGAAATACCATAGTGAACCTTTCTGAAGTTCACAAGCCAAAGTAATTCTGTCTGAGATTTTGAAAATTTTGTAAACAAGATCTCCATTGCTTTTCTTTCTAAATCTGAGCAGACTTAGGAATTAAAATACAGGTGTGATATGAATACATTATAAACAATGAATGATTAAAAAGTAGTTAGAGAGATGTATGATGTTTAACATACATTTGAAATAGGTTTGGGTAGATGCTCTAAAACAACATTGTAAGGGGCCTGAGATAGTTTCTTTTTTATGCTACCAAGTTGGGGATCTAATAAAGGTATTTAAATATGGGATCAGGCACAAGGGTTAAGAGGAGAGACCGGAAGCATGGCTGTAGGCTTCTCTAAGAGAGCATAACTGAATAATGCCATGTATGTGTCTTTACAAATGGATCAACTAGCATTAAGAAGCTGTGTGGGCGAACCTGGCAGTGGTGGCACACACCTTTAATCCCAACACTTGGGTGACAGAGGCAGGTGAATCCCTGTGAGATCGAGGCCAGCCTGGTGTACAGAGCGAGTTCCAGGACAGTCAGGGCTACACAGAGAAACCCTGTCTGGATTAAAAACAAAACAAGAAGCTGTCAGTGGGCCTTGACGAAGGTGACATGGTGGAACCAGTAGCAGTGCTTCCTGCCTCCAGATTTGAAGCTTCTTTATTGCTTTAAATACTTAGTTAAGAGTGACACACACACACTTCAGTGTTTTAGGACAAGCATACACATTCAGTACCTCTATAAAAATACCTTTTCTTTTATTACTGGATGACCCCTATTTATTCTTTTTTTTCTGAAAAATAGAATGCTCAGTCTGGTCTACATAACTTGATATTCAGCATTGTAAATAAGTTTGAGGTTGTCTTGTGATTTTAATGGATTTTGGAAGAGACTCCTTGTGTTTATGAAATCCGTCAAGTAACAGGAGTTGATTTTCTTCTGCATAGTAAAGACACAGGAACCAACTAGTTTCTTATTGTTCCCTATGGGCTTCCTGTTTGCTTTCTCCCCTTATGTAAGCAGTATAGCCTGGACTTCCTTTTTGTAGCATTCACCACACATGTAATTAACTTCAAACCTAAAAAAATCTCAGAGCTTAATCTGTAAACATTCCAGATTTCAAAGAAGACTCTCATGGTGCCAATTATAGCTCAGTGAAGAACAGCAGAAGGCATCGTGTAGCTGTAGTGGAGGCTCAGTGGTACAGGAGCCCATGCTGCAGATGTAGCTAAGGCTACGGCTCAGGGGTCCAACAGGAGCCCAGCATGAGCAAACCTGGTGTAATTCCCAGGACTACAAGAGAGAAGAGTGTATGTGTGCCTCTGTGTACATTACATAAAAAAATTCAACCCTGTTGCTTATATTGATGACTGAAAAGAACATACTTATTTTTGTCATAGATATAATGTGTTTAGTAGACATTTGCAGGCTAAAATGTGATGTTTTGATAATATATACATTGTGTAATAATTCTGAATAATAGCATATTCATCACTTCACATGTTTAGCATTCCTTTTTGATGAAAATGTTCAAAATTCTGGCTATTCCGGGGGCTGATGGCCAAGGCCTGTAATTCCAGACACTCAAGAGGCTGAGGAAGGAGGAAAGTTGAAGCCAACCTGGACTACAGAGCAAGTTCAAGGCCACCCTGTATTGGTAGGAGGGGAAGAGAGCAAAGCTCAGCCACACAGGCATGAGGTCGATCTCTGCCAGCCCACACACAAAGCCAGGTCCCCAGCACGCACTTGTCATCCAGCGCCAGGGAAGTGGAGATGGTGGGATCTTTGTAGCTTACTGGGTAACCAGCCTCTTATAATTGGTGAGCCCCAGACCAATGAGAGCGTTGTCTCAGGAAACAGTGGTGGATGATCCTTGAATAGGAGCATCTAAGGTGGTAGGTACTCGGTGCTCCAGATACATATGTACCCCCACACGAGTGTGAATACACACATGTTAACCAAGTCAGTGGCTGGAGAGATGCCTCAGTCGGTAAAATGCTTCCATGCAAGCTTGAGAGTCTGAGTTCAATACCCAAAGCCCAGATAGGGTGGAAAGCAACTGAGGAAGACATCTGAAGTCAACCTCTAGTTTCTACACATGTACACACACAATAGCACTTGCAAGCACACATAAACACATGCACACATATGTGCAAATTGATTGAGATGTATAAAAGTTCTTATTTGCCAGGCGGTGGTGGCGCACGCCTTTATCCCAGCACTCAGGAAGCAGAGGCAGGCGGGTCTTGTGAGTTCGAGACCAGCCTGGTCTACAAGAGCTAGTTCCAGGACAGGCTTCAAAGCCACAGAGAAACCCTGTCTCAAAAAAACAAAACAAAAAAAAGTTCTTATTTAACTGTTCTGAAAAGAAGACATGCCTATAGAAATTAAAAACAGAACAAAACTCATTATTATTTATCCCTCGTAAATTGCAAATCCAAACCACAAGGAGGTGGTACTTCATTTCTGTTGGAATGCCTTTTACCGAAAAGATAGCACTGGGCAAGATGTGGAGAAAAGTACCCATCCCCATCCTGCCAGAGCTCATCATTTACTGGCAGTCATCAGTAGTAGTACAACTCAAGTATGGGTGCTCCTTTTAAACAATTAAAACCCAGCAATCAAACGCCTGGGTATAGATCCAGAGGAAATTACACCTTCATGCCCATGTTCATTAAAGTACTGTTCACAGTAGCCAAGTATCCATCAAAGGATGGGTGGGGTTTGTATACAGAGTAGAATGCTACTCAGCTAAAAAGTAATGAAATCCTGAGGCCAGTGAGCTGACTCAGTAAGTGAAGCCACTCATTGCCAAGCCTGGCAATCTGAGTTCAGTCCCTGGATCTGCATGGTGGGAAGGTGAACCAGTTCCCTCAAATTGCCCTAGGGCATGTAGGTACACATTCATATATATACAATGAATAATGTAAGTGAAATCTTGTCATTAGCAGCACCATGGGTGAGCCAGAAAAACATGGTTCAGGGAAATAAGTCACAGAATAATGCTGCAAGAGCTTGCCATTTGTGGTATGTAATTATAATATCGGTGTTTCTACTTTCTATGTCTATTTCAGCAAAGTAGAATAGTATATTCATTCAGAATAGTAGCCAGGCCAGGTATGGGCAAATGAGCAGCTTCTTGTGGCTGGAGCTGTTCCTACACTCTCCCCAAAAGTTATTTTTGGTAGCTTTTTTTCTAAGAAGGAACTCTTGTTTCTGTATAAGAGATGCCTCACTAGTAGGCGGGACTTGAGGACTGGCCAGAGTCCAGCATTGGTGCTGTGCACTCCTGAACATATCAGTATCCTTGTGTTCGTCTACTCTTCTCTCTGTGATCCTCTACATTATTTTGGGGCTAGTTCATCAAAAATTGCAGATTTATCTAAAGTTTGAAGAGCTCTCAAGGTTTTTGGCATAGTGTCTGGAGAAGATGGTTTGCTGAAAACAGATGCTCCGGTTTTGGTTTTGGTTTGTTTCTTTGAGACAGGGTTTAGCACTATAACCCTGCCTGGTCTGGAACTCTTTTGATTCTCCTGCTTCAGCTTAGTGGTGGGACAAAAATATGTGCCACTACACTGGGTCAAATGCTAGATATTTTAATGCCTTTCTCTGAATAAGCAAATTCTCAGGCCAATTGGATGCTGAACCAATCAGATAAAGTTCAGTCCCTGGTGCATGATAAGTCATCAGTAGACAATCCTGTTTTCATCAGCAGGTATTAAAGTATTCTCTCCTACAGAATTCTCCTCATAAGGCATCTCAACAATGCTAGTACTGTCACTCTTTACTGTTATTTTTGAGGTTTATAAAGAGATGAAAAGATCTTCCTGACAAAGATGGATTAGAATCAGAGAAATGGGAAAGGAGTTTAAAATACCCAGGTATTTTATAATATGTGTGAATGTAACAGATAAAGATGTGCTATTTCTGTCTGCTATATTCATGTTATTTACGAAGACACTTATCTTCTCTGTTATTTGCTTGGTTTGAGAATCACTGGATTGAAAATATTTCAGCCACTATAACAACAAAGAAATAAGAGGAACATTTGGGGACAAACCACCCTCTTGATCTTTGCAAGTTTACAATCTAATGAAGGGAATGGGAACTTTTTGATCTTAAACTAGATTTCATGAAGGCAAAGCAGGAGGATCAGAAGCTCTAGGATCCTCCACCACATGAGTCCAGCTATGGCTACATGGGGCTCTGTTTCAAAGTTTAAAAATAAAAATTGTTTGCAAGCCTTCCTTTGTTTTTTGAGATACCCTAGACTGGTCCTGAAGATTGCTGAGTTCTTCATCGTCCTACCATCACCTTCCAGATGCTGGGATCACAGGCTTGTTTGTATTCCCAATAACCTAGGAAGGTTTGCTTTTTGTATATTTGTTTGAGACAGGATTAGAAGGGAAGTAATCAAGTAACCAGTCTTCCCTGTGGTGATTTTGGTGTGTATGTTAAACAGCTTAAAATAAAACATGACAAATATATTTGTTTACTGGCTACAAAATTAATGCAAGAAATCCAAATGTTAATGTAGTATACATACATCCATGCAAGCAAAACACTCATCATACATGTAAAATAATTTTAAAAAGATTTGTGATAATTAAGAATTAAGTTCAGGAACCAGGCATAGTGGAGAATGCCTTTAATCCCAGCACTCAGTAGGTGAGTGTAGGTGTCTCTCGTGAGTTCCAGGACAACCCGCGCTACATAGAGAAACCATATATCCAAAAAATAATATTGAAATAAAGTTCAAAGATCCCAAAAAAAGTCTCCCCAGTAAACCCAGAACTGATAAAAGTGGTAAGAGAATTAGCTGGATAAAATCAATAAGCAGAGCAGGGTGTGGTGACGCACGCCTTTAATGCTAGCATCAGGAAGCATACACAGGAGGACCTGAGTTCCAGGACAGTCTGGTCTATATAGCAAGTTCCAGGGCTACATAGTGAGACTGTCTAAAACACAAGACAAACCTCAAATACTAACCAAGGACATGAAAGACTTCAATAATAAAACCTTTAAAACACAGAAGCCCTCTCAGTAGGGAAAGGCTCTTGCTATGCAAACCTAGTGACTTGAGTTGACTGTCTGGATATGTGGAAATGCATACAACTCCACAGAGTTGTCCTCTCACTTCCGCCTGTGCACTGTGGCATCCACTGCCCCACAGTAATAATGCAGAAATCATAAAGGAAGTGGTTGATGATAGAAACTCATCGATTAAGTCTGTTCATGGACTGGCAGACTTACTATTATGAAAATGACTGCATTACCAACATGATCTACAGACTCAATAAAGTCATCATAGGAATTCCAATGGCATTTTTCCCAGAGCAAGAGAAAAATTATGAAATTCTCTGAGCACAAAAGAAATTAATTATAAAGAGAGCAATGCTGTAGGTACAGAGGTATATTGAGAAAAATCGCAGGGTACTAGCACAAAAGCAGTGTAAGTAGACCAATAGAGTAGAAGACATGGGCCAAGCATGATGTAACTCAGGAGGTACAGGAAAGGAGTGCCATGAGTTTGAGGGTAGCCTGGATAACTGCTACTGTGTAATACACTGTCTTAATCACAGGAACAAGTTGTGCTTCCTGCCAGGCATAATGGTGTTCACTGCCATCCTAACACTTCGTAGGCAGAGGCAGAGGGATTGGGAGTTCAACGTGAGTTTGACAGAAGTTTACAGAAGACCTGGTCACCAACCAAGCCAACCATATATAGCTACAGTCACCTAATCTTTGACAAGGATGTCAAGAATATACATAGAAGGAAAGGCAGCATCTTCAAACATTGTGCTTGAAATTGGGTATCCACGTGTAATGTGGGCAGATTGTAACTAGACCCTTATTCAAAATGGGTCAAGACCTTCAGGTCTGATGCTCTCCGTCTGCCGCAGGAGGACATGACAGTGTATTTGCAGACTTTCTGCAAAGGAGAACAGGAAATAATCCGGAGAATTAGCAGGTGGGATTGCATGAAATTAGGAAGCTATCAACAGAGTGAAGAAATAGCCTATAGAACAGGAAAACAAGTCTGCCAGCTGTGCACCCAGCCGGGGATTAATAGCTATAATCTACAAAATTAACAGCACAAACCCTCATCCAAACAATTACTGGGGGTTATGAATTGAATGGACATGCCTCACTTCAGAGGAAGAACTGCAAATAACCAGTAAATACCTAGAAAAAGGTTTAACACTCTTAGCCTTAAAACAAATGCAAACTACAACTGCCTTGATTGTTTTCTCAGACCAGTGAAGATGGCTAGCATCAAGAAAACACGTGACAATAGCCTGTTGTGGTGACTCACACTTGTAATTCTGTTACTTGAGAGGCACAGAAGTAGGAGGATCACCATGAGTTTGAGGTCAGTGTAGGCTGCTGAGTGAAACCCTGTGAAGATATATACAAACTCTTACATATTGCTGATGGGAATGTAAATTTGTATAGCCACTATGGAAATCAGCATGGAGGTTCTTAACAATCTAATACTTCTTAAATGAATTATCTAGCACATAGTGGTAACATTCCTGAGTATATACTCAAAGAAGTATATACAGAGACTGTTGTGTATCCATGTTTATTGCTGCCAACCTACTTGTCTATTAATAGATAAGGAAATGTGATACATAGATGTTATAGCACATGCCCTTAATCCCAGTATTGCAGGACAACCAGGGCTACATAGTATAATCCTGTATTTAAAAAATGTGGTAAATGTACAAAATGAAATTTCACCTATGAAGACATCTGAAATTATGACATGCAGGAAAATGAATGGATCCGAAGATCTTTGTTATAAACCAAGCTTAGAAAGACAATATATCCGCCTTTAATCCCAGCACTCGGGAGGCAGAGGCAGGTGGATCTCTGTGAGTTCAAAACCAGCCTGGTCTACAAGAGCTAGTTCCAGTGCAGGCTCCAAAGCCACAGAGAAACCCTGTCTCGAAAAACCAAAAAAAAAAAAAAAAAAGACAATATATCACATTTTCTGTCATGCAGCATCTACACACACATACACTACCACCACCACCACCACCACCACTGAAGAAGAAGAATGGGGAGAGACTATAAAAGGGAAAGAAGAAAGGAGGGAGAAGCAAGAGAATAATAGAATACGTGTGTCGTGAAAGCAGAAAGTGACACTAGGGGAGGAGGAAAGACACAACGAGAAAGGAAATTGAGGAAGGCAGTGTGGAGAAACGAGGAGGTCTTGTGGTGTATACATGTTTGCAGCTCTCGCAGTGAAGCCATTTCCATGTATACAAGCCAAAATTTAAAAAGAGATTGTAGACTGGTGAGAGAGCCTATTGGTAAACTGCTTGTCCTGCAAGACATGAGCTATGTTTGATCCCAGGACCCATATAAATAAGCTGGGTCTGGTGGCATGAGTTTGTGTACTGGCTATGGGGAGGCTGAGGCGGGTGGATCTTCTTTAGAGCTATACTTATTTCTAGACAAAAGCACTGCTATTTTTTCCCCCAACATTCTTTTCAATATTCATTACCTTTCTCTAATGGAAGCACTTGGCTCAAACTGGACTACTCACAAATAGTCCTTGTAGAAGCAAATTTACCAAATTTCAAATTACCCTCAGAAATGGCTTATGTTCTACAGACGATCAAAGCTTGTCATGTGTTATTCTCTCCCTCGACTGTGTACTCTGCTAAGAGGCTATGTACCAATGTGCTATCCAGTCTCGTGTGTGAGCACAAGCAAGTGTTCATGTGGGAATGTACAAGAGTGGCAGCATTAGATGTGTTCCTCTCTCATCTTCCCCTTATTTTTTGTGACTGAACCTGGAGCTCACCAATTTGGCTAGGCTGGTGGACCTCCCCAGTGTTTGGATTATAGGCCTGTGTGATCATCTCTGGCTTTTCATGTGTGTGCTATGAACTCAAACTCAGAGCCTCATGCTTGTACAGCAGGCACTTGACCAACTCGGCCATCTCCCCATTCCCAAACTCCTGACTAAAGCACATTAATAGGCGTGAAGCATATAGTGATCATTCATTTGTAGCTGCTATAGTAATCCTGTCATAGAGTTCTTAGATAAAATACTGGTTAGGACCTAGATGGAACATACTTAAATTCTTCAGTGAGGGATAGAAACAAATTTCAGTATCTCGGATTGCTTCTTATACTGGTTGTCTATTCTGAATGTTGTCCTGCTACCAGGAGCCCATTCTGTTCAGAAATGGAAAATGAGAAGAATCTAAAATCGTGAACTTTAAAGAAAGTGTTAATTCAAGTTCCCATGGCAGTCTTTTTGTTTTGGCTTGGTTTTTGTTTTTTTCAAGACAAGGTTTCTCTGTGTAACAGCCTTAGCTATCCTGGAACTAGCTCTGTAGACCAGGCTGGCCTCTGCCTGCCTTTGTCGCCCAAGTGCTGGGATCAAAGGCCAGTGCCACCATAACCCAGTCCATGGAGGTCTTTTGCACCTCTTCTCCTCTTTCAGTTCAAAGTGCTTATCCCACCCCTTAAAGCCTAAATCTATTCACTTTGTGTTCTCAGGTGTTCGGCAGTTATAGGTTTGAGTGAACAGGATTTTCATTTATTCTTTAGGCGAGGTGCTAAGAACCGTTGGTCCCTGATACTTTTAGATTCTAATGAGATTTTTTTTTTCATGGAATATTTGCCCTGAAATCAGAGATAATTGTGGTGATGGGTTGTTGTTAGGGAAAACACTGAGTAATTTTGAAATACAAAATACTTTTATTTTCTCTCTCAGTAGAGATCCCCCCCCCCCAGTGGCTTAACAGGCAGCATGACATCACTGGGAGTGGGAGAGAAGGCACAAAGGGACAAGTGATAGAATCACAATGTTAACCCATCAGTGATAATCTGTCCATGTCATTGTGGGTGAAGCGAGCTGCTCTCCTAGGGGGAGATGAATTTCAGGTTCCAAATAATGAGAAGAGTAAGCCCTTTTAGATGCTTTGGAGCACATCCCCTGTGGACTGATGGAAACAATAGTAGCTGTGTAAATTCAGAGAGATTTCTTCACTGTAGGTTGTAATAGGGCTGCCGAATGAGGCGGGGAGACCTGAACTGGGTAACCCTTTCTTATCTTTGAATGGAGGGAAAGGAAAGAGGACAAAGGTGGAGGTGACAGAATTAGAATGTAGAAAGCAGTGAGACTCGTGATGGTTTCAGGAATGTTGCTGAAAAGTCTGGAGTCTTCGAGGAATGCTTTTCTCCCCTTCCCATTATTCTGTGCTACTGATGAGTCCATTTTATGATCCTTTTTCAGTGCAAAGGAGTTTTGTGGCATTGTATGCTTCATAGATTAAATGCAGTTTAAGGTTTCATTTGTTTTTATAGAACTGGAGGTTTCAAATTTAATCTTTCCATTCTCAATACCACTGTAAGTAGTAACTGGTGATAGATGAAGCCATAGGTCAGCTCTGCTAAACCCTGGGCCCAAGCTGTGAAAAGCAGCCTTCAGAATTCTGTTATTATGGCTGCCTTAGGCAGTTCCAGAGCCTTGATCTATTTCTGCTTTCATTTTACAGATGTAAGATGTAGTGCTTTCTCCTTCCTATGATATAAATAATGGTGAGATGTGGAAGACAAATGGAGAGAGTAAGAGAAACTTCACTAAGAATTTTATAGAAACTAAGCTGGGGAGATGGCTCAGTGGATTAAAACACTTGCCAAGCAAAGTGTGAGAGTCCTGGATTTTGGAAGCCAAGCATGGATGTTTGTAATCTCAGCACTCAGTGGGTAGAGGCAGGATCCCCAGGGCAAGCTGGCCAGCTTCACTAGTTCGACTCACAAACTCTTGTTGGCTCAACAAGAGACCTTGCCTCAGTGAATAAAGTGGTGGGCAATTAAGGAATAAACATGATATCAGCTTCAGGACTTTGTGCAAACACACTTGTACACATATGTGGCCACATACATGTGAAATTGCATACATAAATTCACAGAAATGGATTCTTTAAAGAATGAACTAATGACATATAATTTCTATACATTTTCAGGGCATTTGTGAAGTTGTGTGTGTGTGTGTGTGTGTGTGTGTGTGTGTGTGTGTGTGTGTAGTAAGAAGTTTGGAATGCCCATCATATGTGACAACTTTTAGTTATTTAGAATATTTTTTCTGTGAGTGATATCTGATGGTAATATAAAGTTCAAACGAAGATTTACAAATTATTCTTAAAAAGCTCTTGTCTATGCCTGATATAGATAACAGGCCCCAGTATACCCAATAAAGACTTACACGACTGGTGGGGCTGAGTTCCAGCAGCTGCCACAGCCATCTGAGTTGTGACGTGGTGGTTTGGCTTTAATCTTCATGAAGGTTTTCCCCGGCGTGTTAACAGTGAAGCAGAACAGGACCTCCAGATTAACTTCTCAAGAGTACTTAGATAACGTTTGTGTGAACATTTCTTTAATTTCTAAATTCACCATTTTGATACAAATACCCATGGTTTTCTTCTGTGTTTACATGCAGCCAGGAGCTATGGGCGGAGACGAGGTAATTTTTTTTTTTTTATGAGATCTTTTGCTTGCCAAACTGTGAGTAAGTGTGAGTATGTGCGTGTTTATGCCTGTGTTTATAAGGCAGTAATTAATATATGGTGTGATGTTTTAGCTTAATTATTTTAGAAAAGCAATTCTTTATTACTTTTATTATAATCATTTATTATAATTATTGGTAATTTGGTTTTTTAGTCATAATAAAGCTACAACAAAGACAACTTTATCTGAAAGTTTTTGTTTGGAATTTTGTGACTAAACATGAGAAAATGAAGGCCAATTTGGTCCTGTATTTTTATGTCCTTTTCATATGATTTAGAAGACATAGTCTCAGTTTGGGGGGCAATTTTTGATTTTACTAACTTGTCTGGTGATTTTCTTTTCTGTTTCATCTGAAGGCAAGCTTCTCCTGAGGCTAGGAGAAGCTTTCATTTTAGGGTCCCTTCCAAGGTCTTTACCTATAATTTGTATGTATATGTGTGTGTGTGTTTGTGTGCGTGCGTGTATGTTTTCTTTAAAGAGATACCACAAAATTTGCTTTAGTCCATTTAAGCCTGAACTAATGAGTATAACTTTCATTTGTGTAATGCTATACCCCTTGGCTCTTTCCTTGCCTGTAACTATTTACAGATGGTTTGAGAAGTAGCAAGAGGAAGCCTAGCTGATGGGAAAGGTGGGATTTAGGGCGAGCCCCTGGGCTGTGCTCACAGCCTGTGACTTAGAGCTGGCTTCCTCATCTGCAGATTATGAGGTAATAGAACCAAACTTGCCCAACTTCATAAGAAAAGGCATACATGTGCATCAAGCATTCCACAAATGTAAGACCTGCCTGCTGCTCATTGCAGAAGCTGAGAAGGGTGACATTTGCTGGCTTGGGTGACTTCAGATCAAAGCTAGAACCAATATTTGAGTCTGTCTCTTTGTTTCCTATTTGCTAATATTAACCTTTTTCAAAATGTCTCTGACTTGTTGTCATAAAGAGAAAATAATGATATTAAATTGATAGTATTTTATCATTTACAACATGGTAAATATTTATCGGATAAATGAATATTGACTGAATTTAATGTATGTATGATGAAATGTTAATTATAATCATTTCTACTTTGGGTAATACATTTTTGTATTTTTGTATAAAATAAGTTTTATTCACATAAATTTTATCTATAGAACATAACTGCTTACTTTTAGAACAAGAAAATTTGCAAATGATAGATAATTGCTTCTTTTGTCAAAAACTTCTTCAAGGAAGGTTACTGGCATTTAAAATAAGCTGATGATGATTAGTAATATTTTTATGTATGATTTAATCATAAAGGTAAAGACCTTCAATAACATCTCATCTCTTTATATCGTTTGATATATTGTTGGTAGGAGATGCAGAAAGGAGTAGGGACTGGAGCATTTTCCATAGAAAGCAGAAACCCTCATGCATGGGTCAGGCACTTGTCAAGACTGGCCTCTGGTGTTCTGTGTAGGACTGCCCTCTTCTCAATTGCTCCGTTCTGCAGCTCCACCTTAGTGAAACACCATTTGCTCCACGTCGCTCTCACTCCCCACGGAGGGTTCCCTTCTCACCCCATCTTCATCATTCCTTGTGCTTTGCTCGTCTCTGGTCGTTGCCAGCCAAGTACTGGCTGCTCATCCACACTTTTACCTTACTTCACTAGTGTGAACCAAATTTAAGCCTTTTCCTTTCTTTCTTTCTTAATTACTTCATTTTTAAAATTATTTTGTGTATGGGCCGTGTGTGTGTGTGTGTGTGTGTGTGTGTGTGTGTGTGTGTGTGTGTGCGCGCGTGCGCGCGAGTGCGCGCGTGTGTCTGGTGCCTTCAGACGCCAAAAGAGAGCATCTGACCCACTAAAACTGGAGTTAGAGATGGTTTTGACCTGCTGGGAACCGAACCTGGGTCCTGAGTAAGAGCAGCAAGTGCTCTTAACTGCTGAGCACTCCTACCCTGCCAAGCCTTGTCCTTTCTAAGAAGCTCTGCTCAGTGGCCTTATAGACAGAATTTTCTTCTGCTTCTGTTACCTTGTATTCCTCCTGTCTTTCCTTTGTACCCTGATTCTTCAGTTGAAGATAAATTATTTGAGGGCAATTATTACTTGTGCCTAACACTATGCTCTGTGTGTAGTCATATTAAATACTTTTAATTAGGATTATTTTGAGATAACACTCAACTATGCAGAAGAGTTTGCTTTATATTTTTTGTTATTAGCTCAAAATAATGATATTTACTTATAGTCCTGGCCACTCAGAAGACTGAGGCAGGAAGATCACTTAAACTAGGAGTTTTGGGGCCAGCCAAGTAGTACTGTGAGCTCCTATCGCTAAGAAAAATGAAATAATTGAAAATTACTTTGTAGACATAGTGGCACAGGCCTGTAATTCTAATGCTTGGGAGGCTGAGGTAGGAGAATTTTCTTACATTTGAAGCTAGACTAGACTACATATACAGCTCCAGGCTAGCCAGGGTTTCACAGCAACACCCTTTCTTGAAACCCCAAAAAGTCAGGCTTTTAATACCAGCACTTGGGAAGCAGAGGCAGGCAGATAGATCTCTGAGTTCAAGGCCAGCCTGGTCTACATGGTGAGATCCTGTCTCAATAAATAAATGAACGAGTAAATAAATAATTAATAAGTGACATTATAATTTTGCATGCCCTAATCTTTGTATCAGATGTCATGCTAGCTATTGCCTATAACATTCTGATTCTCTTTGATCCCCGTTGTCTTAAGTCTGCAAATTGCTAGTCATAGATGAAGTAGGGAATGAGGGTAGAAGGTAGAAGAAACAGATAGCAGGTGAAAATGTTTGATACATGCTTTTTATTTAGTCTTCCATTCCAAGAGAGAAGGGAAAAATATCACTTTCTTTAAATATAATGATGTTGCCATGTGGGATGGGGCAAGTGTTCTCATATCTAATTCTCTTACCCCCAGCCCTAGATGATGCAATTCTGATGAATTGACAGGCCTCTTTGTTGCCATTTATTCATGTTGCGAAGAGTAAGTTAACATTTAAACTGCTCAAAACATCGAAAATAAACTCAGTGATAGATATTAATTACTTCATTCTACTTATGATTAAGAATAGAACTTGCAGGGCTGGAGAGATGGCTCAATGGTTACGAGCACTGACTGCTCTTCTGGAGGACTCAGGTTCAAGTTTCAGTACCCACATGGCAGCTCACAACTGTCTGTAACTACAATTCTGGGGGACCCAACACCCTCACATAGACATACATGCAGGCAAAACACCAATGCACATGAAATAAAAATAAATTTAAAAAAAGAATAGAACGTGAGGGACAAGTGGGATGGCTCAAGAGGTAAAGTGCATGC
>JAQHUG010000199.1:2233160-2258850 GCA_028555095.1 Dicrostonyx torquatus
ATTTACTCAGGAGATCTTGTCTTTTTCTACTTTCTACTTCCCATGTAGATTAGATCTATGTAAATCTCTCTTAGTGTCCTCATTGTTGTCTAAGTTCTCTGGGATTGTGATTTGTAAGCTGGCTTTCTTTGCTTTATGTTTAAAAACCACCTATGAGTGAGTACATGTGACAACTGTCTTTCTGTGTCTAGGTTACCTCACTCAAAATAATATTTTCTAGCTCCATCCATTTTCCTGCAAAATTCAAGCTGTCGTTATTTTTTTCTGCTGTATAGTACTCCATTGTGTAAATGGACCACATTTTTCTTATCCATTCTTCAGCCGAGGGACATTTAGGTTTCCAGGTTCGAGACAGATATTCTTATTCATTTGATAAAAGCCAGGGGTTGGTGACGTGGTTCAGTGAATAAAGACACTTGCTGCATAAGCCTGGTAACCTGAGTTCAATCCCCAGACCCCACCTAAAGATGGGAAAGTGAACCAACTGCACTGAATTGTCCTCTCACTTCCACATGTGCACCGTTGCCCCAAGCCTGCAAAACACAGTAATGAAAGTAAAGGAATTTTTTTAAAGCCCAGGCATGGTGCTTGTAACTCTAGAACTTTGTTGTGTAAATTCATTCCACCAGTAGGTTTGGGGTGTGGCTTCTTGTCTGCAGAGGGGATCTCTTAAAAGGAGAGAAAGGGTGGGCTGCTCTCTAGGGCTGTGAAGACCAAGTTAGACAGTGTGAAGTGAAGTGGTGTGTGGCCATTTCCCAGCTCCCTCGATCCCCAACTCCGTGAGTTGTTCTCCCCCGCACCCCTTAATAAACTGATATATGTTTTGTACATATCTTTGTGGCTCTCACTACAGAACTTGGTAGGTAGAGGCAGAAGAATTGGGAGTTCAAGGCCAGCCTTGGCTAGGAATTCTAGGCCAGCATGAGCTGCAGGAAATTTTATCTCTGTCATTCTCTCCCCCTCTCCATAGGAAGGAAAGAATGGGAGGTCAGGTGCTATTCAAAATCAAGCACAAAAGGACATGGGACATCTGGGACTTTTTTGTTTGTTGAGATAGGGTCTCACTACCTGTTCTAGTCTGGCTTTGAATTTAGGGTTCTATGGTATTTCACCCTAGAGAATTAGGATTGCAGGCATATACCACCATGCATGGCTTTTAATTTTTTAATTATGAAAAGTTTCAAACTTACAATTAATGGAATAGTTTAATTAGAGTTCTCCTCTGGCCTTTGCAGGCAGCAATCATGCATTCATTGCCCATATATACATTCAGGTAAAATACTCATAAATGAATATTTTAGAAAGGGAAGATTGGCAAAATAGCTTGTGCTTTGCAAAGAAGTAATATACAATACTATATATATATATATATATATATATATCTTGAAAATATTATATGCCGAGTAAAGATGCCAGTTACCTATTACATAGCATTCTACTCATCTAAAATTCATAATAGGAAAATCTGCTGGGACACAAAGTATGGCCTAGAACTGTGTGGTTGAGGGAAGATGGAATGTGACTTGAAATTGGCTAAATGTATGAATTATATGATATGTGAATTAAATTTCAATAAAACTGCTGTCTTTAAGAAGAGTCAGGGCAAGGAAATGGATGAAGCTGGTGAGTGTAGGGTGAGTTTGGAGGGAAAAAAGGGATTGGCTTTGACTTCTTGTAGGGGTTTTGAACCTAGTCCAAGTGTGGAAGGAAATCATTGCCAGGCCTAGTGACTGCATTTATGTTTCAAAAGCACCACTCGGCTGCTTGAAGAGGAATGAGTATAGAAGAGGGGTTGTCTCGTTAGCAGATGCCAAGATAATAAGAAATGATGGAAATTAGGTTAGTGCAATGGCAGTGAGGCTGCAGAGAGATTAACAATGGCGTATTCTGGAGAGAAGGAGCAATAGAATTGGAAGGATGACATCATGCCGATGAATTGAATGTGGCAAATAACTCCGAAGGTGATCTAAGTGATGTTGAGGTTCTGTGGAAGCTGTGAGGTGAATGGGAGTGGGAGAGAAGGTGAGGGTAGACAGTAAGAATTTACTTGTGACTGAATGTGTTGACACACACCTCTAATCTTAACAAGCAGGAGGCAGAGACAGAGGCAGGCAGATTGTAGTTTGGGGACAGCCTGTTCTATATAATAAAGATCCTGCCTCCAAAAAACAAAAAGTAATAAGAATTTGCTTGCAAGTTTATGATGCCTAAGATATATCACTTTTTAATATAAAGTGAAGTCTGTTTTTGTTACATAAGATTTCTGGGCAGGGCATGTGCCTGAATCCTAGTATGCTGGGTGTGAGGCCTGTCTGAAAACAAAGTAACAGACCCAAGCATATACAAACAAAGTGTGTTTAATAAAGAGCCTGGAGTCTCTAGAGACCTAAAAACCTGCCATCTGGATCAGTTCTTACATTATGAAGTAAGACACAGATAGGGATCTGTCTTCTCCAAAGTTAAAGACTGGAGATTAAGCTGGAAAATCTTTCTGTTTCCATAGAGATATGTTATTTATTTAATTTTAGGAAGCTATTTCTCATTATCCATTATTGTTAAATTCTTAAACAAATTCTGAGCTACTTGCAAGACTGAGCTGAAAGCATCTGAAAATAAAAGTATTGGAGTGCCCCAGAGCAGCTAGGGTCATGGCAGGGGCATCAGCAAGAGCTCACGTTTGAATCTATTTAGAAGCACAGCATGGCCACTGGCTCTGGTTTTCTCACCATTTGCTACAGGAAGGAGCTTCCTGAAAAGGACCATCATGAAGAAGCTTTCCTGTAGCATGAGTAATAAAAGCCCAGAGACAGATATTGGGGTTCAAACTGATAGATCAGAGACAAAAAGCGGTCAGCCACTAGAGAGTTCTTGCCTCTATGAACTCTTCAGACTGAAAAGAGAGCGAGTTCCTGTCTCATCCCGCTTTATATTCCTCTCTAGTGCTGGGATTAAAGGTGTGCACCACCGCTGTCCCGCCTCTCTATGGCTAACTAGTGTGGCTGCTGGGATTAAACATGTGTGCCACCACTGCCTGGCAGCATGGCTGACTAGAGTGGCTAGCTTTGTACACTGATCTTCAGACAAGCTTTATTTGTTAGATCATAAACAATATCCCCTTGTCTACTAGCACTTTGAAGGTTGCCTGGTGTTTTGATCCTCGGGTCTTTTAGTTTTAGGTCATTGTCACTTTCATGTATTTTTCATTCAAACACTGGTTCAGAGACTACATCTGGACAATAACAGAGTATATACCAGAAGCAGAGCATTTAGTGGAGTGCCACATGGCCAGGTTAGAACACTCGAGAAGCCTTTCCTTTCCCTTCTGGTGGAATATTGTATATACATTTTCTGTGGAAGTATCTTGAGGTTCTAATTCGGATTTATATTATCTTCACACTGGAGTGTAATTCTTTTACAACGTAGTGTGAATTGTTTAAAGCATTTTGGTGTTGGGGTATGTTTCCCTTAAAGAACAGGAATTGTCAGAGGGTTGCTAGATACTGAGGCAGGAATGTAGGACAGCTCGCATGCAGCTCCTTAAGAACATGTCCAGGAGCTAACATTTTAGCAGTTTCCCCAGGAATAGCATTGTTTGTTTTGTTTTGTTTTGTTATGTAGCCCATCCCCAGCACATCCCCAACTCAATCACTATTATTTGCATTAAGGCAGGATCTTGCTGGCCTGGGTAGATTGGGGTATTGCTGGCCTCAGACATGAGATTTTCCTACTTCAGCCTCCCAAGTGCTGAGATTTCAGGCATGTGCCAAACGGCCCATCTGGGACAATTTGTTTTGAGCATGGATGTATTCCAACGAAATGACTACATGGATAATAGCTTCATGATTACCCTGGTGTGTGTCTACAGCAATGAAAGCATCACTGGCCGATTTGTCACCAGTTCAAAAATCACTCCCTCACATTAACAAAGTGTTAAATTCATGGACAGAGTCACTGTTATAACAAGAGCCAAAGGTCAGATGTTCTATTTTCAGCACCCACAATCAGGCGTGTGACTCCAGCTATAGGGGATCCAACTTCCTCTTCTGGCATCCATAGGTACCTACGCAAACATGGCAAACAGTCCTGGAGGGGCTTATGACTAGAGCAGAGGAAAATGGGCGGGCTGTCCAGTTGTGAGACCACTGCAGCCCACAGAAATGCTCCTTCTTTTTTAGTTTTTGGAGGCTGGTCTATTTAGTCCTGGCTGTCCTGGAGCTCTCTATGTAAACCTTATGCAATGCAAAGTAAGCAAGTATTCTGCCCCTGAACCATACCTTCAGCCCTCCCTTAAGCCCAAGTGTTTCCTATAGCAGTGCTTTTACCCATCAGCACTTTAGGCAGTCATGTTAGAGTGAAGCTGATTGAAGATTTTATATTTCAACCATGAGGCTATATTCCTTAATGTGGATGCTTCCTAAATCCTATACACTTTCTACAGATCTCTTTCAGTGAGCGCCTGTTCCAGACAGATTAATATCATTTGGGTGGCTCTTAAACTTTAGCGTAGGAATCACTGGGGTGGGAGTATGGAATTTGAAGCCCGACTGCCACAAATTTAGATCAGTGGATTTGAGGATTGGGTTCTGGAATCCATATTCTTAGTTCCTACTTGCAGTTAGAGAAACATCGTCTGTACATTCACTATTTGCAGTTTCGTTCCCAAGACTGCCTTTATTACCAAGGCCTGTAGCACTCTTAATGCTGCTAATAAGACAGAGGTTCACTCTGAAAGCCTTAGGAAGTGTCTTAACTTCCCATAGCCGATTTTGAAAACTGTCCAGAGTTTTACAACTCTTGCTTTTATTTTCCTCTGGGGAAGCTGTGGTTATATTGGTCACAAGAAACCTATTTGTTCAAGAATGTCTCAGATATCTGCCACTTCTTCACTGCTCTGGGTGAAGGCTTCCTCATTGCCCATCTGGATAGTCACTGATTTCCTCATAGGCTCAACTCATCCCCCTACTCCCTGGGCTCAGATTGCCAGTAGAGGTGACAGAAGCTGCTGTCGGCTTTGGGACAAAACATAGTTAGAGGTAGCTTAGAGAAGTGATCTGTCACTACAACAAACAGAGCTGATGGGAGTGTAATAGCTTTCAGGGCATCCGGTGTAAAAAGCCAGTTTTGTTGAAAATGTAGCTCAGTTGGTAGAATGCATGCCTAACATGCATGGAGACCTGGGTTCAGTCTCCAAGACTACATAAAACCAAGTATAGTAGTGTATCCTAGCATTTGGGAGGTAGAGGCAGGAGGAGCAGAAGTTGAGGGTCAAGGCTAGAGAGATGGCCCTCTGGTTAGGAGCACTGGCAGCTCTTCCAGAGGACCCAGGTTAGATTCCTATCATCACATGAAGGTAAAACATCCTCACATATTGAAAATAAAATTTTAAAACTTAAAGTCATCCTCTGTACAGAGTTTGAGACCAATCTGGAGTGTATGAGACCCTAACTTCACTTTTTTTTGGTTGGTTTTTAGAAACAGGCTTTCTCTCTGTGTATAGCTCTGGCTGTTCTGGAACTTGATTTGTAAACCAGGCTGACTTTGAACTCACAGAGATCCTCCTGCCTCTGTCTCCAGAGTGCTGGGTTTAAAGGAGTGTGCCACCACTGCGCGGCTGAGATCCTATCTTTAAATTAAAAAAAAAAAAGTCAGTATTAGAATGAAGCATTGCATTTGGGAGTGGAAAACTGGTTTTAATACGAAGTATAGACTATAATCTTGTGCAGGTGAAAGCCATCTCAGGTAAGGTCGCACCGAGGGGGTGATCACATTTCTCATGTGGCCAGATCCCTGTGTTATACTCGCAGAAGCATGCATATCTTTGTACATAATGTTTTCTTTTGTTTGTTTTTGAGATAGTCCCATACTGTAGTCCAGGCTGGTCTGGAATTCACTAAAGTAACCCAGGCTAGCTTTGAACTCCTGATCCTCCTTCCTCATTCCCACAAGTGCTGGAATTACTAGAATGAACTGCCATGGCCAGCTTTGCACAGTTTTGCCTCCTTCAGTGGTGTATCACATCTAGCATGGTTTTGGGCCCTTTAATGTATTCTATGGCAGGAGATACAATAATGAAGATTCATTTGATTCCTATCCTAATGGGTGCGGGAACATATGCTCAATAAAGCCAAAGAAATGCTGTGATACTAACTGGGAAAGTGGAGGGAGAAGCACAGGGTGTTTTGCATGGACAGGAGGTGTACCCAATCCAAAAGGTCAATACAGTTCCACAGAAGATGGCTTTGCGGCCGAGACCAAAAGAATTACGGGTTAACTATGGGGTGGGAGAGATAGTTTAGCAGTTAAAAGCACTGGCTGTTCTTGCAGAAGTCCCAGCATCCACATGGTGGCTCACAACCATCTATAACTGCAGTTCCAGGAGCTATGGTGCAATATTCTGGCCTCTGTGGGTTCCAGACTACACGTGTATGATACACATACGTTTAGGTAAAACACTAATATGAATAAATAAATCCAAAACCTTTTTTAAAGACTTAATTATGATTGGAGAAAGGAATGCTTAGATCTTAGCAGGAACACTGTGTCCTTAGCACCTGTGACAAGGTGGTGATAATCAGGAAACCCAAAGGAACTCTGCATAATTAGAGAGGTCACTGAGCTAGGAGTGACAACAGCTCCTTTGTCGTTCACAGTGATATTTTTGTACTTTATCCAAAGGGCAATGGAAGGTCATTGGGGGCTTTTGAAGTCAGGAATGTAGGGTGTGGTTACTTGTTCAGATTAGTGTTGGAAAATCGCTACTTCAGGCCCTTCCATCCATCCTTCCTTCCTTTCTGCTTTCCTCCCTTCTTCCGGAAAGCATTGTTGAATTCTAGGTAGACATTAGTGGGGAGAGGTTTTCTGCAGCTATGCAAGACAAGGCAAGAGATGGTGATTTGGATTAGGGCATTAGGACTGCTGATAGGCAGGAATTAAAGTAAAATTGTATTTTGAAGCTTAAATTGGTACTGAGAAATAGATTTGATATGGGGAGAGAGAGAGGAGAGAGAAAGAATGAATATCAAGGCTAAATACTAAATTTCTGGATTGAATCGGGTATGTTTAAAAGGTCTCTGTTTTTTGCTTGTGTAGGTAATGTGTAGTATATGAGCCCATAGTGTGTGGAAGTGTGTATACATGTGTGCAGGTTCATGGAAGCCAGAGGTTGATGTTAACGGACTTCCTTGATTATTCTCCTTGAATTTTACGCATTTAGGCAGGATCTTTCACTTGAGCCCAGAGCTTCCTGATTGTGCTAGTCCATCTGGTCAGTTTGCTCCAGGATCCCGTGTATGCCTCCCACGTGCTAGAATTACAGGTGAACCACTGGGCCCACGAGGCATCTGTGTAGGTGCTGAGGCTCTGACCTCTGGTTCCCATATTTTTATGACAGGCCCTTTACCCATTGAGCCATCTCCCAAATGGCCTTTGTATTGACATTTTAAGGAATGCTGGAAAGGAGCAGATTTAAATGGAAGATCAGGAGCTTATGTGAAGGTTTTTTCTGTATAGGTCTTTGGTTTTTTCACTCAAACTCCCACTCCATAAAAGTTCTGCTGAAAACTGCCTCCTTGCACACCACAGGAGGGACATACTGTGACACTTGACTTCTGTCAGTGCCTACTATTTTGTAGTTACTATTTTGTGTGCTTGCCTGCTCTCTCATTAGACTGGGATTCCTTTGTCAGGAGGGACTTTGCTGCTCTTGGAAAAGGAATACATTTTCCCTCCAGTAGTTTCCACTGAGCTAAAGGCTCCTGCTTTCTTAGCTCTGGATAATGCTGGGAGTGAGTTAATGCTTCCCTATTGCAGACCACCATTTTGCTTTCTCGTGAGGGTAGGGCAGAGCTTTTCATTTCTGCCTCTTCACCTTTTGTCTTTGCACACCTCATAGTTCTAGTGTTGGAATTCAGAGGTGGGAATAGATGTTCTGTAGGAATGGCTGACTTGAACATGAGCCTGACTCTGAATGTGGACTGCATGGCAGGTTTACCTGGCTGCTGTCAGAAAATGTCTGTGGGAAATCATTTTACCTGTAGTTGCTGCAGATCTGTTTCTTTTACTCCCAGTGGGGATGAGAATGTGCTTCCTGTTGTTTGTCCCTGCAGGCTGAAGAAGGGTAGGTGGCACAGTGACACAAACTGGCTGTCTTTGTAGCTACTCTGGGAATGAAAAACTATTACTCTTTGGCGTCTCACTGTCCCTACTCTTGGCCCTTTTATTTATTAACTCCGAACTTCTGAACAGTACCTTCCTACACCACTGAGTTGCTCATAATTTAGCACGGTTATATTAGCAGCAACATTGAGTGGCTCATAATTTAACACAATTATATTAGCAACATTTTTGCTTTTTAGTAAAAGAAATAGTCACCATTTTTCTAAGGCTATTTATATTCTGAATGTTGACTACTGCTGCAAAACCTGGGTTTCAGGCAAATAAAGAGGATTAAATAGATGAGAGAGTGCCTTTGTGTGCTTGTTTCCTTACAAGGGTGTGGGTTTATCTTAGAAATGGACTGTTTCTTCTCCCGCCTCCATCTCTCCCTTTCTTCTGCTCTCTCTCCTCTTCCCCCTCCTCTTTCCTCCTTTTTTTTTTTTTTGTCTTCTCTCTCTTCCCTGTTCCTCCTTCCCACCTTCCTCTAAAGCTGGAGTGCTCAAGACAGTAAAACCTAGTGGAAAGTTTTACCAGGAACTCACAGACTCAAACAAGAAAAAAATTAGTTTTTAATTTGGGCTTTATTTTGAAATTCCATATTGAAAATAACTGCCAGTCATGGTGCCTCACCC
This sequence comes from Dicrostonyx torquatus, assembly GCA_028555095.1. NCBI lineage: Eukaryota > Metazoa > Chordata > Mammalia > Rodentia > Cricetidae > Dicrostonyx > Dicrostonyx torquatus. The sequence goes on from JAQHUG010000199.1 coordinate 2,241,947, forward strand.
AGCATTTGGGAGGCAGGAGCAGTCAGATCTATGTGAATTTGAGGCCAGCCTGGTTCTACCTATTCAGTTTCAGGATAGCCAGGGCTACATAGAAAGACCTTGTCTCAAAAATCAAAAAAGAAAATGATTTCATGGGGATTTTGTTGTTGTTTGTTTTTCTGAGAGACAGCATCACTAGCCCTGGCTAGCATGGAACTCACTGTGTAGACCAGGCTGGCCTTGAACTCACAGAGATCCTCCTGCTTCTGACTTCCCAAGCTCTGGGATTAAATCCATGTGCTACCATGTTCTGCTTTTTTTTTTTTGTCGAATGATTTAAAATATAGTGTGGGGTAATAGTAATAGTTATTTATGCCCATGCTATACTACCACATCTTGATTTAGTATTTTCATTTACATATCCTGCCCAATATTACTGCGTGTGCTTATTTTCAAATTGGAGTATGCGTCCTTGCTAGGAAAAGTGTCATTGGCCCTGCTTTTAGAAGAGACATCGTTAGCTTCTCTCATCAGGGCCAGCCTTTACAACTATACCCCTGAAGTAAAGATCTGGGAAATAAATACATACACACAAACACACACATTGCTTGTCCTATGTATTTCAAAAAAATTTATGCATGGGCAGCCTTGCATATAAACTTGTCCATATTGGGTTTCATAGTCTAAGTTGATGAGGATGACTGACCAGGTCTCTTCCTCAAGAGGGCACCAGATCTCATTACAGATGGTTGTGAGCCACCATGTAGTTGCTGGGAATTGAACTCAGGACCTTTGGAAGAGCAGCCAGTGCTCTTAACCACTGAGTCATCTCTCCAGCCCATTTCAAAAATATTTTTTTTTTCCTGAGACAGGTTTCCCTGTGAAACAGACCTGCTGTCCTGGAAGTCACTCTGTAGATCAGGTTGTCCTTGAACTCACAGAGATCCACCTGCCTCTGCCTCCTGAGTGCAGAGATTAAAGACGTGAGCCACCACTGCCTAGCATTATATTCTTTTATTAACACAATATTTTTATTTTTTGAGAATTTCTTGTATGTATAAAATATATTTTGATCTTATCTCTCCTTCTGAAGCCCAACAAAACGCCCCTCCCAACTTTATGTGGTCTTTTCCGCCTCCCCTCCAGTAGAGTCCACCTCGTGCTGCCCATATTCATATGGGTGTGGGTCCATTCACCTACCAGGGACATATCCCCAGAGAAAGATACTTCTCCCTCCCTGTGCAGCCACCGACTGCTGACAGCTTCTCATCTAGTGATGAGGCCGGATGTAAACACTTTTTCCTCCAAGGACATATACTTAGTACCCGCAATGGGGACGGTATGAGTATAATTATCAAGGAAAACATGCAGCTTATGCTTCCTCCTTAGATATTATTTCAGCCATTTCAGTGCTGTGTGTAAGCATAGCTGTACTTAGTGATCTACAGATAAGTATTCTTTTGGAAAAGCTGTACCTAAAGGTACATTGTGTTTTATATGCTTCACTTGGTACAATGGGCTTCTGATAGGGCCCTGTTCTCTAGGAAAGCTGATTGTTGAAACTGCTACTTTGTTTCAGGTCGGTCTTCTCTCTTTCCCTTTGAAGACGCCTTCTTGGATGACAGCCATGGCGATCAGGCTTTATCATCTGGCTTAAGTTCACCCACTCGATGTCAAAATGGGGAACGAGTGGAACGCTACTCTAGAAAGGTGTTTGTTGGAGGCCTTCCTCCTGACATTGATGAAGGTACCGTATGCTTTCATTAAGAACTTTACAAGAGCTGACTTCTATACATTGTGTTCAGACCCTGACTTCTCTCCAAGCCAACATCAGTAATGCACACTGAATGTGTAAACGAAATTAAACGGTGACAAAGCTAACTTTAAAAACTACTCTAGTTCTCCTAGGCTTTGGAAGTGCCATGGAAATCTTCCTAGCCCTGGCTTGCTTGGTGCAGCTCATAAGTCATGGTTTCTTTAACCTTTCATGATGTGTGTGTATGGGTGCTAAAAATAGTTCTAGACTTACAACATTAAAGTTGCAGATGGCCACAGCCTCATTTTCCTCTAGCTGTCCTCATATCTGTGTTAATACTTTAGGATTAACTTCTTACCATTGCTGATGGAATGACCGCCTCCACCCAAGGAGTTACAAAGTCACAATCTTCTTCCAGTCAAAAGTCAAAAAAGAGATGTAATTGAGCTAGCAATGGTGTTTCCCTTTGCAAGGTTTACTGCTGTAGAGATACTTTAGAAAAGCTCTAAAAAGAAAAGAAATGCAAAAGGGGGTCTCTCAAAACATTTTTACATAAAAGATATGTTTTATTTTCTTATGACTGTAGGGTGTTTTTTTTTTTTTCATTTTGCTAAATCCCTTCTTTGTTTTATAGATGAGATCACTGCCAGCTTTCGCAGATTCGGACCTCTCGTGGTAGACTGGCCTCATAAAGCGGAGAGCAAGTCATACTTCCCTCCTAAAGGTAATGGACTCAGGATGTCACCCTGTCTTTCAGAGGCCAGCCCCATAGAAGACATTCTTACAAGTCTTGAAGTTGATCCGTTATCCTTAAGTAAAATAACACTGATATCATTATGTGTGAATTTCACTTGGAGAGGCTTCCCCAGGAGTGCACTGTGTTTGATAACCCTGGTTTTATTAGCAGTGAGGGTTTGTAAGGTCACATTATAGAGGAGTGTTTTGCTAAGTTCATTGTTTCATAAGGGGGAAAACCCTAGGGTTTTGAGGAATGTCAGCAATGGTAATATTTAAATATTAGTTTTTATTTGTATCCCTATAGCCATATGGGTTTTTTAAACTTTTAAACAAATCTTACAATCCCAGAACATGGGGAACTGTGTGGTGTGTCCATTATCCACAGCTGTTTGGTGAGAGGTGGAGAACTAACTAGAAAAAGATCCTTTACAGCATCTTCCTTCTCTGACCCTGTGGGGTGTTCTCCCACTAAACTGTGAAGGACACAATGTCCTGCCTTCTCACTCAACATTTATTGTTTCTGTGGAGCCAGGGAATGTCTGTGCTGATGCTCATGTTCGGTGTGCTCTTAGATTCATGTAATCAAAGGCTTTGGGTTTAAAGAGGATGCGTTTCTCTTTCCCTCGTTATCATCTACAGCCTGTGTTTGGGGGATGCCATTCATCTTGGAAAATGACTCGTGGTCTACTACTGTGTGGCATTGCCCATCACGAGCTGATGAAGTCAGCATCCTTGTCTTTCCTGTACTCTGTGCAGGAATCAAACTCCAGCTTAAGCTAGGGAAGGCCGCTGGCTTCCTGTTATGCTCAGTTCCTTAGGTTTCATTCTCGCTTACCTTTTTCCTTGCTCTGTAACCCATGAAAGAAAGTTACAGCTAGAGGGTTGCTTGTTGCTTTTAATAGGTTAATTTTTGGGTTTTGGGGGGAGGGTTGTTGTTGTCATTAAGATGGGGCCTACTTCGCATTGTCTTCCAGGCTGGCAGGAAGCTCAGGATGTTCTCTTCCCAGTCTCTCAAGTGCTAGAATTACAGACATGCACAACCACACCTGCTCAACATTTTTACATTTTGAAGTTAAGCTTCTGTTCATTATACGAATTATTTCAGTGGGAGAATGTGTTCCCCCACCTTGTGACACATGAAGTACACTCTTTACAACCGTCAATGGAGCAGGTATGGTTGCACATACTGTGACCTAGCATTTTATTAGTGAGTGAATGTGTTCGTCACAATGTAGTATATGTCATACATTTTAGAAAATGACCCACGTGAAAGTGTTTCTAAGAGTGATGATTGTGCCTGATGGTGGTGGCGCACTCCTTTAATCCCAGCACTCAGAAGGCAGAGGCAGGCAGAGTCTCTGTGAGTTCAAGACCACCTGGTCTGCAGAGCAAGTTCCAGGACAGGCTCCAAAGCTACACAGAGAAACCCTGTCTCGGAAATTTAAAAAAAAAAAAAAAAAGTGATAGTTGTGAAAATAGTTCTACTGAGAAGCTTATGAAAGCCATTCTGGCATAAAGTTGTCAGATGGTCACTGGAAAAATAAAAGGATACTAAAGATGTATATGGTCATGTCCATCTGATCATCCCAGAAGTATGTCTGTGAGAGATAATCATGTGGATATTTTGCTAAATATCCTCCTTATTAATGTGTAGGCTAGCATGAAATTTTCAATTTTACATATGTGCATTACTATATTATGTATGCTGTTTTATTATATACATTTCCCCCAACAATACTAGCAAATTTCTGTAACAGACCTACATTATTGTTAGTGAGCATAGTTTATTTATTCAAGTCTGTTGATGGTATTTAAGTTGTTGCCCATAAATTATGCTTCTGTGAGTATTCTCATGTTTTCATATTTTTTTATTTTTATTTTTTTCCCTTCTGAATTTCTTTGCATGGAGAGAGGTGCAGGGGATTGAAGCCTGGACCTTTTGTACCTTGGGCAATGGCCCTGACTTCCAGCTAAGTCATTGCCTCCTAGGGAGAATTTCTGTTCTCATTGTTAGTAACTTGGTTTACAAAACTCAGTCTTGTTGAGAGTTAGGGAAATTATTCCTTTTTAAATTTTGCCAATTTTATAATTAAAAATAACACTTTGGGGTCATTTCATTCCTCTCTCCTAACACATTGATTTTCTTATTTTATGAAATGTATACTTTTTCCCAGTATTTGGGTTTTTTAAAAAAATTTCTTTTATAATAATGATTTCTATTTTTGATTTTTTTTTATTTATTTATTTGGTTTTTTGAGACAGAGTTTCTCAGTAGCTATGGAGCTAGTCCTGGAACTCACCTTGTAGATCAGGCTGGCCTCAAATTCACAGAGATCCACCTGCCTCTGCCTCCTGAGTGCTGGGATTAAAGGTGTGGGCCACCACCGCCCAGTGATTTTTATTTTTAAATGGTCTGAAGTAGCCCAGGTTGGACTTGAACTTACTATGTAGCTGAGGATGACCTTTAACTACAGACATGAACTACTCACTAAACTTGGTCTTATGAGGTAAAATTCAGGGTTCCATGAATTTTCTCAAAGGGACTTAAAAATACAAATGTAACCAGGTATGGTGGCACACACCTTTAATCCTAGCTCTTGGGAGACAGAGGCAAGTGGATCTCTGTGAGTTTGACGATTCAAAGGAGAAAATTCTTGTGCTTCTAACAGCTCCTGCATGGTATCATGAATGATGATATTTCTATTAAACTGTAGGCTAATTTGTAATTCCATACCACTGAAGTAAATTATTCTAGGCATCCAGAAGAAGGAATTGCTATGGGTTGTGTGAAATTCTGACCCCTAAGGATAGGTAAGAGAAGAAAGGCAGAAAGTGCAAGGGGCAATGTATATATTGTTTGGCTGATGTTTACTGTGAGACAGGTAATAGGTCACTATTTTTGTTCATAATCTTATTTAATCATCCCAGTTTTTCAGGGTAGGCAACTGTCTTACTGTTCCGTTGCTGTAAGGGGATAACACCATGGCCAAGGCACCCATAAAAGAAAGCATTTGGCTAGGGGCTTGCTTACAGTTTCTGAGGATCCGTTGTCATCATGGTGGGGAGCATACAGTCAGACAGGTAGGCATGGCACTAGAGTAGCAGCTAGGAGCTTACATCTGATCCACAAGCAGCAGGCAGAGAGAGACTGGGCCTGGTATGGGATTTTGAAACCTCTCAGCCCACCCCTGGTGACACACCTACAAGGCCACACCTGCTCCAACGGGGCCACACCCCCTAATCCTTTCCAAATAGTTCCATTAACTGGGTATCAAACATTCAAATATATGAGCCTGTGGAGGCCATTTTCATTCAAACCACCATAACACCATATTATTCCCATATTATAGAAGCAGAAATAAGTTCAGAGGTAAGTAATTTGTCAAAGGCCATACGTGGTAGGGCAGGGATTTGAGCCAAAACAGCATGATCGTAAAATCAAAGGCTTCCCTTCCATCCTCTACCAGACAGAATCTCATGTATCCCATTCTGGACTTAAAGTTTTCTATGTAGCCAAAAATGATCTTGAAATTCTGGACCTCCTGCTACCAGTGGAGCTACAGTGGGGAGGGGAATGTCCGAGACGTGGTCTGGCTTTGAACTCTACATATATCTGAGGATGACTTGAACCCCTTAGGTACTAGATTATAGGTATGTGCCAGCATACCTGGCTATGAGCCCAAAGTTCTTAACTGTACTGTATTAGTCTCATTTAGAAATAAGGATATCACAGGCAGGCATGTTCAGGATGGTCTTTAAGGATGCGGAAAGTCAAAGCCTTAATCATATTGAACAGAGTAACTGGTGATCTCAAATATGGACTATAGCCAAACCACCTGTGTGGAATTCCTGTTCCACCCCTTGATGGACAACAATTAATCTTCCCAAATTTCATCAAAAAATGAGGATGGTGATTATTGTTCTTATTCAGGTATCTGCAGTGGCCTGCCATTGAGGTCTTGACAGGATGTGTCCTCAGCTGCAGTCACTAAGGGCACCTCCTGTGCATATTCTTATTTAAAGGGTGGGCCTCGCCCACCTCCTGTCTCTTTGTTTCTCTCTCTCTTTCTGTTTTTGTGCCTGTCTCCCTGTTTCTCATTCTCTTCCTCTCTCCTCTTCTGCTGCTTCTGTCCCCAGAGACTGGTCTCCCCACTACCACTTTCCTATTTACTTTCCCCCAATAAAAAACCTCTCCACCTGAGCTCTGTCACATGATCTCTTTCTCTCATGTGCCGCTTTTTTTTTTAAAAAAAAGTACAATTATGCGTTCATGTGGTCTCTTACGCTTAAATAAGAAATAGTACATAAAATACTTTGCATAGTACCCAGGTATCACTGAGGGTTCATTTGTTTGAGCAGAGAATTGGTTTTCATGGTTATTTTGGTTTTTTGAGACAGAGTTTCTCTGTGTAGCCTGACTGTTCTGGGACAATCTCTGTAGACTAGGTTGTCCTTAAACTCACAAAGATCTACCTACCTCTGTTTCCTGAGTGCTGGAATTAAAGGCATGCACTACCATCACCTGGCTTCGTGATTAGTTTTATAGGGAAGTTATGAAGACCTAGGATACTAGCAGTGAGATATTACAAGAATAGATAGAGAAAGAAATCTCTGGTTCTGGTGATGGAGTGGTCATGGTACTAGGAGAGGTTCAACAGCAGGATGTGTTAAAATTCCTTTCACTAAATGGTAGACTAATGGCATTATTGGTCAGAGAGAAGACCAAGCCGGTGTGTTGATGATTTGATGTACAGTTGGTCTGTCCTTTGATCTGACCTGAGATTAGATTCCTAATGGGCATTTGTTTAATAGTTGGGTCTTTGGGAGCAGAGACAGTCGGAGATGCATGTGTCCTGAGTCATCTTTTTGAGAAGGGAGAGGAAAATGAACAAATAAGTAAATTTTATAGTAACAGTTACTAAGATCATGAAGTAGAGATCGCTGTGGCCTTCTTGTCAAATGCCTGGTATTATAAACAATACTCAGTAAGTGTGATGGAGCCAGTAGAACCAGAACAAAACTATGGTTTTCACTGAGCAGCTGTTGCTTTATGAGCAGTAAGAATGATAGTGCCTCCTCAGCAGAACTTACCATCAGCATCATTTTGTTTCCTTGTAGACTTTATTCGTGTGTGTGTGTGTGTGTGTATGTGTGTGTGTATGCTATGGTATGTATGTATGTATGTGTGTATGTGTGTATGTATATATGTATGTGTGTGTATGCTATGGTATGTATGTATGTATATATGTATGTGTGTGTATGTATGTATGTATGTATATGTGTGTGTGTGTTTATACAGGGCTGGGAGTATAGCAACAGCTGGGGTGCAGTTTTGTGTTCACATTTCCATCTCTTCTCCCCAAAAGTGTCTAATGATTTTTGTTGGCTGCCTCACCTATTCCATGCCCTAATTTATTTGCTTGCTGGCAATCTAGACCATTAGTAATAATACTCATGTTCATGTATTCTTGCTTGCGTCCTTTTCTTTCAAGTTGTTTTCTTTAGGCTAAATTAGAAGCTACTTAACGAGAGATGAAAATCTTAATGATTCCGGATTTGATGTCACTCGGCTTCCAAAAGCAATCTCTTTGTGACGTTTATGCTAATTTGGACATCTGCAGCAAGTTTCCTCTTGAGTTCCAAATCAGATGGCACATTGCTCCTGTGAGCTCACCTTTTTGCTTCTTTGTTTGGCGTATAATGGGCCTCTGCAGAAGCCAGGGGCCACACTGGTGTGAATCATGTGCCCGAAGAATTTCAATCTTTTCTCTAAGATCCTATTGACTGAATCTTGGCTGCCTTCCACCAGCACTGCTATCTTAGAGTCTCAGGAGGAGCCTTAGGGTGACCTTGATGTCTGATTTTCTTTAGTACTTGCACCAGAGATGTATACCACTTTGTGCAGCTCTGCTGCTCCTGAACTCCTGGAGCAGTGGTACTTCTTTCTTTCTAAACTTCCCCCAGAAACCCTTTCTTCCCTTAGTCTCTGCGTAGATGTTACCTTAACAGCAGTGACTGTCTTGATTTCTGTATCTAAAAGTAGCTGCCCCTCAGCCCTCCACTCCCCTTCTCCTCATATTTATTTCTTACCTTCAGTCTACTTTTCTTTGAAGTACATATCCTCTGTTTCCCAAATGAGAGATTGGGGAGTCTTCCGGTTCAGTTCACTGCTCTGATCCAAGCACCTCCATGCCTGGCATATTTTCTCTCAAATACTCTTTAAATGAATAAACTACAGTGTTGCGAGCTAATGAACAGGCTTGTTACTTGCTCAGAGAAGTCCATCAGGTTCTTGAGCTGAAAAGTTCCTCAAAGATGTCTTACTCTAACCCAACCTTTATTCAAAAAGATACAGAGAGAACTATCTTTCATCAGTGTACAGTTTTTATTAGACTGACTTGAACCTGGAAGATCAATAGTTGATACTATTTTACCTGGTAAATAAAGGAAGAAATTTTTCCATTAATTTTTGCTTAGAAGGGAAACTGTTCTTTCTAAGGCTGTAATTCATATAGAAATTAGCAATTTAAACTGTATGGCTCAATGTATATTTTCATAGCTGCTTGGAGACCAAAGTAGTCTTTGTCTTTTTCTGAACCCTTGTGCTCTGTTATTCTCACATAAGTTGGAGTATTTTCAAAGAGATTTCTTAAGCTTATAGCATGTCCGAGTTGCCTTTTAACTATTGCTTAACTATAGGGCTCTCCTCCTTGGCACCTCACCATTTATGTGCCTGGATGAGCTGCTGTGTAGTGAGTCTTTTGACTGGACCGATACTACAGTGCTACCTCAATGCAGGAGTATGGCTGTAAGTGACAAGAGGATCCCAAGAAGAGGAGCTTGATGTAAACAGATGCCATGGAAGTGGGGGTGACAGGCAGCTGAGATGTGAGATGGGAGCGAATTCTCCATTGCTATCTTCTACCTTGAGTCATCTCACATGTTTGTATTCCAGAGGGGGAATCGGATTAGTCCAGTTTGTATTTTAAGACTTAGCTGTAATGTATGTTATCCTCAAAGTAGAGCTCTGGATTCCTTGGACTGCTTAAATAAAGGAACAGCTCGGTTTTGCTTCCTTGAACACAGGGCTGTGAATGTTACATCTAGGAAGATAACTTGGCACAGCAAACTTAATGAGTGATAAATGCTTAGTATAACCTCTCTCAGTGTCTCCTGGAAAATGTCTCTTGTCCAAAGTTGCTGTAACATGAGGGCTGGCTTGTTCATTGGGGTTACTGTCCCGCCCAGTACCCCACAGCCGGCAAGCCCCAAAGAAAATCACAGAGTCTTCATTAAGTTATAAACTGATTGGCCCATTAGCTCAGTCTTCCTACCAGCTCCCGTAACTTATATTAACCCATTGTTCTAATCCATGCCAGCCACATGGCCGGTACCTTTTCTCAGCGAGGCAGCTTACATCCATTCTCAGATGGACTGCACAGGAATGCCAGGGAAGCTTTCTGCTTCCCAAATTCTTCTGTTCTCTCCTCTACTTCCTGTCTGGCTTTCCCGCCTATACTCCCTGCCTGGCCAATCAGCATTTATTTAAAACATGATTGACAGAATACAGACAATTCTCCTGCACCAAGTTGCTGCCACTGGACCTACAAAAGAATGTCTCCCCACCCTGGACTTTCTATCCTAGTTCTGCATGAAGCCTCTATTCCCGGGACTGCTATAATCTCACCCCTGGGGAAAGGGAATGGAGCCTGTGGAGCCATGCAGAGGATGTAGCCATGGAGAGCAGATGAACTCTCATTATCAGCTTCTGGGCAAACACAGGGCAACAGCCAGCCTCAGAGATTGGGCAGGAGATGCCTCTGAAACCCTGAGATGCACCAGTGATGGAGGAGGATGTAACCCACAGCTTCCTTGGGCAGCTGGTGCCAGCTTTGTCAAGCTGGGGCATAGGTGCAGTGCATGCCAGGTACACAGGAGTAGAAATGGGTACTCCACATAGTATGGAGTGACCCAAGTGATGGCTCCCTTCCACTGCCAGGAAAGCATGTATGTCTTTTGTTTTAACATATTTTTTATTCTATTTTATGTGTGGGGGTATTTTGTTCACATATGTATCTGTCCATGTATGTCTGTGCATGATGTATGTGCCTCATACCCCAGGAGGCCATACAGTTGTCAGCTGCCATGTGGATGCTTAGAATCAAACCCACACCTCTGAAAAGGGTAACCAATGCTCTTTAGCACAGAGCCATCTCCCCATCACTGAAAGCTGTGCTTCTGAGTGACTGTTTCAGCTGCTGTCCAGAGCCTTTCTGTGCTATCAAGCTGTCTGCCTACTGACCTTGAGACTAAGTTGTGCTGGTTTACATAATCCCGCCGTGGTTTGTGAACCTGGCAGAAGGCAGGCCACGTGGATTCAGATCCACTTTGAGCCAGGCAACTAAGGAGATACTGCCTGAGTGACAAGAAAGGGACAGACATAGGACACTGAGTAGCTGTAGTGCGCTGGATTGTAGCACCTATTCCGTTTGTCTAAAATCTGACTTTGGAAAGAACTGTTTGTAATTGTCACATTTTTCCCCCTTGTAGATAATTTGAATGGAAATAAGCAATGTTGTTTTTGTCTCAAATTCCAAGTTCTTCCACCTTCTGGGTTATGTAAACTGCTCCGTTGAGAAGCCTAGTGATTTTAGCATGTCGTTACTCTTTCACACACTATAATAAATACTTTGAGTAATATTCTTTTATTTTTCTTTCATAGATGTAGGTCTTGGCTGGTAGTGCTTAACACTCTGGTGAATTTTGAATATATTTTAATATTTTATCTACTTGCAGTTTTCATTCCAGGGAGTGATTTTCTTGTGAAAACATGGAAATTACACTGTAGTGTAATGAGATGGTTTTTGTCTTGTCCTGTTTAGACAGATGGAGCAACTTCTATTTTTACTTTCAAGATCATAGTATATTCCCACCTAGACTGTTTTTATTAAACACCTGTCTTCTCAGCATTGTACTAAAGTTGAACCATGAATTTGGTTTTTGTGAAGCATTTATAGTTTAGAAACTCTACAGGAAGGAGAACAGCACTCAAGGTGTATAAGCCACAGGACAAAGCTTGAGCAACTCCAGAAGTAAGAGTCAGCATGTACGAGGTCACAGGGGTACACACTGTGCCCAGGCAGAGGTGCTAGGAAAGGGCAAGCACTTGCTCAATCCAGAGAAACTGTAAGTGTTCTCAATGAGGACTTTGTTCGGAAAAGAGCACATGGCAGAGACTAAAATGAAATGCAGTTTTTGCAATGAAATTTGGCAGGTGAAGGAGAGGATATTTTAGCTTTAGTCTGGAGTTGCTAACAGGGTTTAGATAGGACCAAGGCTGAAAGTGTGACCAAGAAAGAATACATTAAGTAAAAGGACTGGAAATGGGAAACTAGGGACAAGGGGATGGCTCAGGTGCTAAAGTGCTCACTGGGCAAGCATAGGACCTGATAGCTGTCTATTGAAGCCACATAAAAAGGTCAAGTATAACTGGGCGGTGATGGCACACGCCTTCAATCCCAGCACTCAGGAGGCAGAGGCAGGCGGATCTCTGTGAGTTCGAGGCCAACCTGGTCTACAAGAGCTAGTTCCAGAACAGGCTCTAAAGCTACAGAGAAACCTTGTATCTAAAAACAAAAAACAAAACAAAAGGTCAGGTATGGCAGCATCTTCTTGTTATCTCAGCACAGGAAAGGTGGAGACAGGATCCCCAGGATTTGCTGGGCAGCCCACTTAGCCCAGTCGGCACACTTCAGGCCAGGAAGAAGCCACCAGAAGTTAACTTCTGGCTTCCAAGAAATGCATGCACGTTCACACATGCACACACACACGTGTGGTGAGAAGAGGAAGAGGAGAACAGCTATGAAGAACTGATTTAAATTATTGACCACTACAGTGAACCTGGGTTGTCTTCAGAGTAGGTGTTCATAGTCTTGAAGATGGGAAACTCTGTCATAGAGAGAAAACATGTTGTCAGCCAAATCGAGAACTAATCTGAGGACATTAAATTCCATGGAGAGAAGAACTTAGAGTGTCAGAGCTTAGGCCTGAGGATACGACTGAGAAGTGTCTGCTGGTAAAGCAGCTGAAGGGGGACAGACATCAGGCGTCTGGACTCAGGAAGGGTGCTAGCTCCTAGCAATGTGACAGCACTGAGGGATTGAATCTCCAAACCTCACATACGCATCTGAGTTAATGTCTCGGGTTTTTCAGATGACATGAGGCTGCACACAAGCACCAACACAAGTCTGAGGATTGTTAGTGTAAAATATGAACTCCGTGAAAATGTAGTACTTAGTAGCAATAAAATCACCCAACTGGTTTGGTCAGTTCCTTCTGCACTCCCAGTCTGTTCTCCATTTTCCCTGGTCAGGTGCTTATTGGAACTGGCAGTGACTTGAGCGGACAGACTGGCAGACTTCACAAGGCCCTCTTTATGCAGAGCACGGTGATTACATAAACAGAGTTCTAAAGGCTAACTCTCCAGGTCACTGCCCTGGGCTGCAGAAAGTGCACTGCCGGTCTGCATCTTGGAGTGCTTCTTGTTTATCCCTAACTCCTTCTACCCTTTCCCACTCAGAGCCAGCCCACGGAGACGCAATTGTTAGTGTAGCAGGAAGCAGAAAACGGGCTGGAGCCAGTGTGTAGTAAATAGAGAGATCTGGTTCTGGCTCCAAGGGGCATGTTTCGGAATCTGGGAACGTGACCGAGGATATTTGCAGAGCTGTCTGTCGTTTGAGTGTGGGCTACTTTCTCCCTGAGTCCTCTTGGTGTTTTCACCTGTGCAAGCAGAAGATCTGCCTCGGCATTCAGAGCGTGCTTCTGACTTCTCGTCCTTACTGAAAATAATCTCTCTTCTCTCTTCAGTTTTTAACAATATGTTTTAAAAACTGATTCTTTAGATTTTTAGTGCACTTTTTCCTATTTTAAGGACTTACTGTATTTCATTTTCATTTTGTACATATGTGTACTCCATGAGTGTGGCTATGGCGGTCATTGGATCCCCTGGAGCTGGAGTTATGGGTGACTGTGAGCCACCCTAGGTGCTGGGAACAGAACTCCAGTCCTCTGGAAGAGCAGCAAATGCTCTTAATTGCTGAGCCATCTCTCCATCCCTAATATACTGTTTCTAGGTGAGAGTTCTCTGCTTGCCCCCATGACCTCATTTTATAGTAATGTCTAAGTTCCTGTGCCTAGGGCACGTAAGAGTTCAAACCGTTTTGGATTTCAGTGATAAAGAAATGAGAGCACTAGTTCTTCAGTGATCTGGGCAACAGGCAGGGACTGTGGGATGATTGACATGCTCCTGCCTCTGTTCTCACTCAGCTCCTTTACACGTGAGTCTGAATGTGGCCTGTCTATTCCTTCCATGGCCTGCTCTTTCCTGAACTTGGAAAATTAGTCCTCTCCAGCTAGGTCTGGCTTCCTCTCTGTAAGTTCTGGATGGATAAGTCTATTGCAGCGTTTTTTTTTCCTGGTAGACACGCCCACAGTGCCATGCCTGCCGTGCTAATAGTCATCCTTGCATCCTTATATACAGACAATATAAGTCTTACTTTTTCCAGGACAGGGTCCTTCTTTGCTCTTACTCATCTTTGTAGAGCCAGTGCCTACCGTCATGCTTTGCACCTCCTAGATATTTTTGGTTCTCTTGAAATGAATCCAAAGACAAACCTCCTGAGGCAAACCAGGTAAGTCCTCTGACCTGAAATTCAAGGTCAGAAAGAATGTTTGAAACAGACTGCTTGTGTCATTAAAAAAAAAAAAAATCTGAATGCAGGCGGCTCAGGCTGAAGTGCCCTTCAGATTGTTCTAGGAAGGTTGTGCGAGGTTGGGGGAGCTTGGATTTTGTGAAGTGAGCGTTTTCTGCATATTCAAGGCTTGGACCTATCTTTCCAGGGTTACTCTGACCTGATCAGAAACCCATCTGTTTGAATACAAACCAGTCCATAGCCCCACATACTGGAATTTTCTTCTCATTTATGTCTATTATTTGAAGCATGTAAATCACCAGTAACACTTTAAAGCCAGATACAGTGCCACAGGGACCATTGCTTGACTTTAGAAAGTTTTCTGGCCCTCTAAGGCCTGGCAGCCATGGCCAGTTAGTTGCTGAGGGTATCCAGCAGCTGCTGTAGGCTATCTGATATTCCCAGTGAAAGAGCTGGAGTCTGAGACAGGCGAAAGAAGCAGTCAAGGCTGAGATTGAATAGTACATGCCTGCAGAGACTAAAGATTTCAGGGCCAAGAAGTCTGCTGTCCTGAGTTGGAGAAACAGACACAGAAGAAGGTGGCTGTTTCTAGACCTGCAATGATGGCAGGACAGGGATAAATTGTTAAATGTCATCATAGTCTTCCTATGTGACATCTGTCCAGAAGTCCACAAAAGCAGCTTCATAAATGGGTAGAAGAGCATGCCTGTTCTGAGGGGCGGCATTAACATCCTCATGGAGTAGGCAGCCTCAGCAGAGCTTGTGTTCTACATGACAGGTATTACAAGAGAGGAGCGGATCTACCTTTGCACAGACTCAGTACGTGTCCAAAGAGAGCATCTTCCAACTTCGCATTTCTTAGAGACTTAGTGAGTTTGTTGCTTATTTTCCTGTGTTCAGCTCAAGCACCATAAATCAATTCTTTGAAGAAGAGATTAATTTTCTTACTTCTCTGTAAAGGCACTGTCTGTGAACAAATAGTAAATAGTTCTTTGTGACTTGTATAGCGACCGCCGGCTTTAGAGCAAGCAGCCCGTTCTTACTCTGGGCCAGAGCAGTGAACACTAGTATTCGGCCAGAGCAGTGAACACTAGTATTCCTAGGTGGTAGACTTGGGAGCTTGTTGTTCATTCTCATGAAAAAGAAAAAAGATGTTAAAGGCGTGTCCTTAGTGACATTTCATCTTGTTATTTTTAGATGAGACAGTGTTGATAATTGGTAACAAACTGTCTGAGTTTCCAGATCTGGCTTGGGTTTTAACTCCAAATTCAACCCCTAGCTTTGAATCTGAGAATTCCTGTGAATTCCTCATCTGTGAAACAGTGATAATGACAACTGATTTACTCCACTGAGCCTGTGGGATGAGATGAGCCAACAAATATGCTTCTTAGCCAAGTTCCTAGGACATTTTGAACATCCAGCCCTTGGTAGTCACAGTAGTAAGCTTGGTAATAATTTCTATTTATATGGGGGAATCAAATACTTAAAATGATAATATAAAAATACATTTAAAATTTTAGGAAGCTTTGTATTTAAAAAGGATCCAAGAATATATTGGAGGTAACTCTTAGTATGTTCTCAGGCATTAAAAGAAAAAATCCTTTTAATTAAATTTACCCTTCAAAAACCTAGCCAAATAAATTGGCCCTAATACCTTCCTGTTCTTTCTCCTTAAGAAAATTGCACTGCCAATCCATGTTTGTCTAAAGTCCCTCTCTGTTCCAGCCCCACTCTTCTAACCTATTTGGTACCAGTGGAGAGCTAGGGATTCTGTTCTAACTCTTCTGACCGTAACCCCGGATCATGACAGTGGCTCATCCCTCAAGCTGGCTCCGAGCTGAGGGCTTCCATTGTTCACTGAGGTCCCCACACACCTCAGTTGCCATGACTGAAGCTGGAGGCATTTTATGAACTTGTATTTGATACAGAGCTGAAGAGGTAGTGGAAAGAGTTTTTGGCTAAAACAAAGCAAAAAAAATTTAAATAGAACCTGCCATCAAACTTATGATTACAGAAACAGTATTTATAGGTATAGTTAATTGGCTTTTATTAAAGTGTATGCATTAAAACCAGCAAATAAAACATTTGTCAGTTCTCGCATGGTGGACACAGCTAATGACCCTTGAGAGCAGGTGCTCAGTCACTTTATTGTTTGGTACTGTGCAGCCAATCAGGTAATTTTAATTAAGGCTTTTTTTCCATATTAGATTTCTTCCATATATCGACCAAATACTTTGTAAGTGCCAAGTAGAATGTAGTACGTATCATCACTTGGATTCTAATCTTTATGAGGTCAGATGCAACAGCTCAAATTTAATTTTACACACATCATAAATAATTAGAAATGGGGGCTGGAGAGGTGACTCGGTGGTTAGGAGCACTTGCTGGTCTTTCAGAGGACCCAAGTCTAGTCTAAGAACCTGCATCAGAAGGCTCACAACCAGCTGTAGCTCTCACTTCAGAGAATCCAACACCCCTGGCCGCCTCAGGTGCCTGCACTCGTGTGCACCTCCTCACATGCGCACACACACCCATCCCACCTGCACTCGTGTGCACCTCCTCACACGTGCACACACACCTATCCCACCTGCACTCGTGTGCACCTCCTCACATGTTGTAATTGGGGGGAGAGGGGTGCGTGTTGTGTTCCCCAGCCGCCTGGCTCCCAAGCCCCCAGCCGCTGGCCCGCTCAGCTACTGGTTGCTTGCACCCGAAATAAC
>JAQHUG010000199.1:2260194-2314804 GCA_028555095.1 Dicrostonyx torquatus
CCACCTGCACTCGTGTGCTCCTCCACACACACACACACACACAAACACACACACACATCCCACCTGCACTCGTGTGCTCTTCCTCACACACACACGCACACACACATCCCACCTGCACTCGTGTGCTCCTCCTCACACACGCACACACACATCCCACCTGCACTCATGTGCTCCTCCACACACACACACACATCCCACCTGCACTCATGTGTTCTTCCTCACACACACACACACACACACACACATCCCTCCTGCACTCGTGTGCACCTCCTCACATGCGCATACACACATCCCACCTGCACTCGCATGCACCAGCTCACACATGCACACACACATCCCACCTGCACCCGTGTACTCCTCACACACACACCATCCCACCTGCACTCGTGTGCTCCTCCTCACACACACACCATCCCACCTGCACTCGTGTACTCCTCCTTACACACACACCCCACCTGCACTCGTGTGCTCCTCCTCACACGCGCACACACACACTCATCCCACCTGCACTCGTGCTCCTCCTCATACGCGCACACACACACCCATCCCACCTGCACTCGTGTGCTCCTCCTCAGTGCAGACACACACCCATCCATAATTCAGAACAATAAAAGATGCATGAAGCAGAAAGCCAACACTTGTGTGATGCTCCCATTTACAAGGCGTCTTTGCATATATGATCTTGCAGGCTAATATCACTGTAAGGTGAAAAGGACAAACGTTTTCTTCCTTTTACAGGAAAAAGGCCTGAAGAGACTCAGAAATGTTTAAAGTTCACAGTTCCACCATTAATGACCTCAAACCAGCCACTTAATCACACCATACAATTCCCTGAATAGTGAAACAGAATTGAAAACAGTCCCTCCTTCATAGTCCAGGAAGATGGACCGCATGCATGAGCACAAAACTGTTACCAGTGCGTGGTGTACCATAAATGGGCATGGTTTGCTGTCAGCAGACATCAGCACACAGCTAGTGAGTGTTAGGACCTACCCCCAGATCCAGGTCTCATGACTCCTGACCCAGAACTTTTCACCTTTCCAGTGACCATTAGACAGGATGGTCATAAAAGGGAGTTCTCCTTTAATAAGGAGAAGTGTATAGACCTCCCAGCACAGTGAAATCAATGTTTGAGGCAATAAATATCAGAATTGGGTCACTGTGCTTTATGTTCATGTATCAAATTATCATCATGTGGAGCCACAAATTTGTATAATTATTGCACATCAATTTAAAATTACTTTGCACACAAGATGTAAAGGCCATGCTTGTCTTCCCAACTCTCCCAAAACTGAAATAGGAAGATTTCGAGTTTGAAGCTAACCAGAGTTTCACAACCAATTCTTGGCCAGCCTAGACTAGTCAGACCTGGCTCATGATGAGCCAGTCAAAATTTCAACACAGGCTGCGGAAGGCCTCACAAATCCCATCCCTAGCTGAGGAGCCGTTAGCACTTGATAGTTCTTTAGGGGTGTAGCCACTGGTAGTTCGTTTATGCTTTAGTGGATGACCTCACACCTGTACACATATGGGCAGGCCTAACTGGACTCCATGGAGGCGGAGGGAGCATACGCTGGTGGGGGAGAGTTGGAGGGAAGAGAGGAAGGTGAATACAATTAAAACACATATGTACACAAGTATACAAAGAATAAACTTAAAAATCTTTAAAAGCTTTAAGAAAAAAAAAACCATTGACATCCTGAGATTGTAATTCTGCCAGGAGAATATCCCTTGGGGAAAGAGCAGCAATAGCATATAAATATATCATCAATTTAATATGTGTTATTCAATAGCTTTCTATATATTCATAGACTTGTATAGCCATCAGTCACTAGGATCAATCTTAGAAAAATCTTTATCTCAAAAAGAAACTGTATTCCCCCTGTCCTCTAGTTACAGGTAGCCATTATCTGTTTTTTGCTTTTTTGTTTGTTTGTTGTTGTCTTGATTTGCCTCTTCTAGCTCTTTTCACTTAGCATGGTATTTCAGGACCCATCTCTGCTGTGCATGAGTCAAGGCTCTTGCTTGATAGATGGAAATGATGTTTATTTCCTGGCTGCTCTTTGTAGTTTGCATCATTTGGAATCTTCCTGTCTTCATTGGTGAGGGCGAGACCTATTTTTTGGAAAGTCCACAGAGGTGATTGAACTTGCTTCCTTGAGTAGCTGTGACAATTAAGCAGTGATATCAGAGCAGCGTGTGATTCCAATAAGCAAGATAATTGTGTGCACCAAACTTAGTGCCTAGCACAAGGGGTTCTCAAGTCCATTTGCCCCATTTGAATATCCAGGGTTTATTAAGAATTTATTAACAGTGAAGCAATAGATTTCTTAACCTATAGCCCAGACTAGTCTGTAACTCCGGTTAGCAATACATGGCAAGCCTCCTGCCTCAGCTTCCTGAACACTAGAATTACAGGAGTGAGCCCCCACACCTGCTACAGAAGATATTTTCACTACTGCTTTGAGGTTAAGTACTGATTTCTTCCATCCTTTTGTTTTGTTCTCCCCAAGGCTATGCCTTCCTGCTGTTCCAGGAAGAAAGCTCAGTGCAAGCTTTGATAGATGCCTGCCTAGAAGAGGATGGGAAGCTGTACCTGTGTGTGTCCAGCCCCACCATCAAGGATAAACCGGTAAGCCATGTGTAGCCAGCTGCTGCTTTCCCAGAGCACATACACAGTTGACTAGCTGTTTGTGGAAATGCTGCAATTAGGTTTCCTTACCTGAGCTAACCTTGCTGTGTAGAGCTAGGACTGTTGCTAGTGACAAGAAGTTAATTAAAAAGTACTCAAATTTCTTCTTACACTTTTGGGACCACAGGTAAAGGAATGTGTCCTTGACACCCAGTTATAGCTTGGAAAACCCGAATTGAGGTGAGCAGTGCTCTTAGTGGTTCTGGCTGCTCTTTTCTGTCGTTATTTCAGACCAAGGACAGGAGGAATTTTTTTTAATTGGTCATGTGTATATGTCCTTGACTGTAAGTCTTTATGCTGGGTTGTATCCACATCCACCAGTGGGTAGGCCAGCAGGTCACACTCTAAATGGACAGTTTCAGCAGGACAGGAGAAGGGCAGGACAGAGAGCATGGCACTGAAGCTGTAAACAAATGGGTGGGATAAGTTTGTATGTAGAGGCTTGGTCCTTAGAGTGGGAAGCAGTTGAAAATAGTGATGTGGAAAGGGGCTGAAACTGTATCTAGGGCCTAGAGCAGCCACCACACACTCTCATCAGAGATACTGGAGCTCACTTGGTTGGCTAAATATATATAGTTTTGTTTTTTGGGTTTTTTGTTTTTGTTTTTGTTTTTTTGTTTTTCAAGACAGGGTTTCTCTATAACTTTGGAGCCTGTCCTGGAACTAGGTGTTGTAGACCAGGTTGGCTTCGAACTCACAGAGATCTACCTGCCTCTGTCTCCCCCTGAGTACTGGGATTAAAGGCGTGCGCCACCACTGCCTGGCCACTAAATATATTCTTAGAATGTGTCTGTGAAGAGTTGGGTTAGCTGTAGAAATTCCGAGATTGAGTCTTAACTTTATTATTTAATATTTAAATTACTGCTTGATTCCCAGTAAGCCATGCTGTCCTTGGTTTTCCCAACTGAAAAATGGGACAAACAGTCATTCTTCCCTGGGTTGCTGAAAACATAAAATTAATGTAGAGCCACTCAATAGAGAGTGGGTACTTGTGCAGATATGACTCTCTGCTGCTATCAGTCCTGCATGGTGCCCTAATGCAGGACAGCGTGGCGAGAGCTCAGCCATGCATCCACACCTGCTGGGAAGAACAGGGTTCCCAACTTGCAGAAGAATGCCACTGAGACTTGGTCCCCTATAAAGAGGGGAAGTAGTTTGTAAGCAGAAGAGGAAATTACTACGAATGGGGTTATTGAGTCGTGGCAGAAAGGTCAATACAGAAAAAGAAGTAAGGATTTTAGCCATTATGAAAGTATCACTGTAAGTTCTGGGACTATTGCCAAATTTTGGTGACAGTAATGACAATGTTGAATACCGTGGCTATATAGGTTGGGAAACAGTGGGTGGGGAACCTTTGTTAACTTTGAGCTTTATTTAAAAAGTGTGTGCATGGTGAGGGAGACATGGGGACTTACTGATAGGAAGAACATGTAATACATCTCCTGAATAATAAACCTCAAATTACTTAAGTCCTTTAGAGTCCTGACAGATTAGGAAGTCTCTACCAAATTTGGCAATTTGTCTTAATAGTCTGTCTGCAGAGATGTCCTGTCCCTGACAATCAGTGAAAAGTCAATGAGCGTGAACTAGGAAAGGTTATGGTCGAATTGGCCATGCACTGTAGGAGAGGATAGAAGACATTTTATATGTAAAAAGGCAAAGGGAGAGAGGTACATGACGACATAATTACCTCCACAATAGAGAAGAAACAGTAGAATTGAGGTGAGGAGATGAGATGGGCTCAGGGAAAGGGAGGAGGTGGCGTCTGGTAGGAGGGCCCTCACCTGGACAAGGTGTCTCCTGAGAGGGGAGCACACTGACAGTTGCAAGCATAAGTGGGTGGAGATAGCACCATTGCTCCTGAGTGTTTGCGCTCTAAGCACAAGCGTTGCTCTGGACTTCAAACATATTAGTGTAATCTTCACTGGAAACTAGCTTTCCCTCACATTCCTACCTGATCGCAGTCTGCCTTTTCTGAGCTGGAGGGGTGGTTTTTACTGCAGAGTGGTAAATTCTGGTGGTAACTATCAAATACATTTTTCTTTGACCCAGACATACTCAGGGTTTCCAGCATTAATAGTTTGGTTAAAACTTAAAGAGAAAACCCTCCCTGATGATATCTCTAATTCGAATGAAGTACATTTGAGGTTGGGTTCCAGTCTTTTGTCTCCAGGTTGGCAGCCTTTTTTCTCGGCATTAGCTTTCCCTCCACTGTTCCCAGCTTCATTTAGTCGTGCCTCTAACCTGGCTCGTGTGCATCCCAGGTCATGCGGATGCCCCACAGAAAGTGACCGCTAGAGTCAACCTTCCAGTCAGTGAGGACCCGGGAAACAGAAGCTCGGTCTCTGGAGCTCATTCACCAGGCTTTCTCAGCATGGTTCCTCTCTGTTCCATGTCTTAGGCTGGCTAGTGTTCATGCTCTATCCTTCAGGATCCCAGTGCCCTGGAAGTCATGTTTAGTTCTTTCTGACTCCTTGTAGTTCCCATGGAAATATATCGGGTTCCAAAGTTACTTTGAAAATTTTTCTACCCTTTGTCCTTATTTATTCCTTTTCCTCAGATCAAATGCCTCTTCCAGTTAAGTGGATCCAGTTGTTCAAATTTTTTTTTCCCCAGTGCAGGGCCCAAAGTGAAGTCTGCTCTAAGCTATCTTGTCCAGGATCATGCTTCTCTCTAAATCAAGTGGATCCCAAACTAATTAGATAGGTGGCTTTGTTTGGTGTTTTCCTTCCGTTAAATGATTCACATGGATTGTTCTGTGTATGACTTTGGTCCTGAAAGATGGAGAACTCTTGTTTGTTGCCTGATTATTCTCTTTATTCCCAAAGGAAGGAAGGAAGGAAGGAAGGCTGTCGCTTCGAGATCTGTGACTCCCTTTCTTCCTGCAGAGAGAGGAGCTCCACCATTCATCAGTCCCAGACACCCCAGCAGAAGACAGTTGTTGCAGAATATTTGCTTACACTGTAAAGATGTGCCTTTGGCATAAGGCACCCTCTGACTGGTTTTAATAAAGAGCCAAATGGCCTATAGCTAGGCAGGAGAGAATAGGTGGAGCTTCCAGACAGAGAGAGAGAAATTGGAAGAAGGAATATAGGTGCATGGATTCGCCAGCGGGACATGAAGAAGAAACAGAAAGTGAGAGATAGAGGAGAGGTAGTCCACATGGCAGAACATAGTTTAACTTGTAAGAGCTAGTTGAAACGAGCTTAGGCTAAGGTGGAGCTTTCATAATTAACGTCTCCATGTTGTGCTGTCAGCCCAAAGGCTGCCTACAGTGATGTCTTTGCTTCCGGTGAAGTAGGTAGAAGTTATGAACAGTGGCCCCTTCCAGGTGGGTGATAAATAGACACAACCTGAAGGTGCAAACAACAAACTATAGAGCAGGAGACCTGGCTGAACCCCACAGAGCCGGATGCTGATTGGAGAGAAGGAAGGAGTCTGGGCAGCTCTGGCATGACCTACAATAGATTTGTAGACCAGCCTGAGCCCACATTCAGAAATGTGCCTGCCTCTGCCTCCCAAGTACTGGGACTAAAGTCATGCATCACCATGTATAGCAATGATCCTTGCTTCTAGAAGACTGGCCAGAGTTAATGGAACAGGAAACACCTTGAAAGAAATTTAAACTGTATTACCAAGCTGGTGTGTGTTTATGTAGTGTAGGTTTTTGGACTGTTGCTCAGATAACGACCATCCACTTAAAAATTGAAAAACAAAAATCAGTAAAAAAAAAAAAAATGATCGAGGCAGGGAAGCTGGAATTAGATGCTGCTTACTGTTTCAGTTGTTTTTTAAAATTGCTTTATAATTGGTTTGTATGTGCATGTGTATATGTGTGTGGAGGCCAGAGGACAACTTTGTTTACCCTTCTTCTACCATGTCGGTCCTTCCGTGGAGCTCAGGTCATCTGGGTGGTGTTCAGTGTCTTTACCTGCTAAGCCGTGTCACTGGCCCATGTTTCAGTTCTTAGTTCTGTCCAGTCTGTCACTCCAGTCTCTCTTGACCTACTTTCTATGCCTATCAGTGGGATTTCTAGCGTGTTTAGTCACTCTTTCTTAGTTACGTTTTCCCCAACCTTACCTATTTTGCTTTTTTTCTGACCTTCATATTTATTCATTTCCTTTTTGTATGTGTATCTGTGGAGTGCATGCATGTATGTAGTATGTTTTGATACATGTGTTTGCATACATGAGGAGGTGTGAGATCAATATTGAACATCTTTCTTCATTGCTTTCCTACCTTTTTTGTTTTTTTGAGACAGAGTCTCTCTGTGTAACTGCTCTGGCTGTCCTGGAACTCGCTGTTAGACCAGGCTGGCCTTAGCCTCACAGAGATCCAGCTGCCTCTGCTTCCCAAGTGCTGGGATTAAAGGTGTGCACCACCACTGCCTGCCTTTTTCCTACTTATTCTTTGAATCAGGATATCTCAGTCAAATCCGGTGCTCAATAACAAGGCTAGTCTTGCTAGCCAGCTTACTCAGGGTCCTCTGTCTCTACTTTGTGAGGCTGGAACTACGGGCAAGCTGGCATGCCAACCTGGGTCCTATCGATCTGAACACCAGTCCTCTTGATTATATGGCAAGCACTTTAACTTGCTCTCCCTCCCCCTTTACCCTCATGCTTTAATCAAACTGAAATATGTTTGCTTCTGTCTCAAGGTCAAATTCCTACCCTTACTTCCTAACCTTTTTCAAATGCTATGTATTTTATGGATTTTTTGTGATGATTTTACTCTCTATAACAAATTATACCTAGTATAGCGGTTATCAAAACAAATGAAAAGCAAAACTCCCCTCAAAATAAGACTGTTACAGGGCACCTGGATTGACTGCTTTATCTTTCTGCTCATGGCATGTCTACCAAGACCATGTAATTCTCCACCCACTGCCTATTAAACCCTAACTTTAATTTTGGCCTGGCTCAGTTAAATCTGAGTTTGTAGATCCATTTTAGAAGCCATGGCTGTCATATTGTCTTGTCCCACCTAGGAAGACTTTAACAGTTTTTACCTTGGTTTCCTTAAATTTATAAGCTTGATTATTATAATTTGGGTACCTTCTTCCAAGAGCTTCTCCACAGAAGGAAGTCCTTGTCTGGCATAAGAGGATAGTGCCCCTATTTTCTCTTAGTTTCTGAACTTGCAAGTGAGTCCAGAGCCTCTTGGAGCTTGTGCCTTTTGATGCTCTATGCCATTTTCAGGGAGGCAAAATGGAAGTTCTGTGTAGCCAGGGTGCTACATAAAAGCCAGTGAACAAGACAGGCAATGCTTTCCTTAAGAAATTGTATTCTGTGTTTACCTAAGTGTATTCTAAAGAACACATGTCCAGTCAACAGCTATCTTGAAAGTCTCATGTACCAGAGACTCATAACAGGAATGGGCATCATTGGTTGTACACTCAACCTTGTGCATTATATATTAATTTCCTCCTTTAATTTAAATTGTCATATCCCCAAAGTATTCAAGAAACATTAAATTATCCAGGCTATAAAAGCATCTTACAATATATAAATTTATAAACTTAGGGTTAACCCTGAATTTTATATTCCTACTTTGAAGATGACTCTTATGTAGATTCCTGTGAAATTAGTTATTTGAAACACACTCTAAGAATGCACTTCTTCCCAGGAAAAACTCAGTAACCTAAATGGATTTTATTTTATGTGTATGTGTGCTATCTTGAGTAGGTTTGTGCAGATAAGTGTAACGCCCTATTGAGGTCAGAAGAAGGCGTCATATCCCTTGGGGCTGGAGTTACAGGCAGTTATTAGTTGTCTGATGTGGGTGCTGGGAACCGAACTCAGGTCCTCTGCCAGAGCAGCAAATGCTTTTAACCACTGAGTCATTTCTCCAGACCTACAACCTGAATGCTGAGGTGTGAGCATTCCTCTTAGGCGTTTTAGTAATCAACATACTGTTAGCAACAATCCTTTTTTAGTAGCATGGAACTACATGCACATATATGAATGTACACACTGAACCAAATTGCTTTGCTTGGGTACAAGATTGCTTGAGGCTATGAATCTGAAATTTAAAATCACCAAGTAATAACGCTAGTTGCATTACTAAATCATGTTTCTGTGTGAGAGTGTTGTGTGATATTTTTATTACATTCTGACATATAAAGCTTGCTTGGAGTCAGAGGGCGGAGCTAGCTGCTAGCTGACCTAAATCAATTGTAGAAGTTTAGAGAACTGTAGACAGGAAGGAGACAGGAGCTGGTGGCTGCTCCCTGCTTCTCTGACTCCAAGCAAGCTTTATTTGTCAGAACACAGTCAAAAATATCATACAACATGAGAGAGATTTACTAACTGCTAGTTTTATCAGTAGATCAAGGAATAATCTATTAGCCACTTCCTTTCTTGTTTTTGCTAGTGCTGGGACATGCACAGAGGACCATGGTCATTCTAGGTGAGGGCTCTAGCTGAGCCCTCGGCTACTATTGGCCATTTCTAATGCATAGAGGACAGGCAGGTTTGAGTTTGAAGAGAAGAAAGTGGTTGCTTACTAGAAGAGATACATCTTCAATCCACCAGGAAGCTCTGGTTACAGCCAGTGGCCTAGAGGATAGGGAACCTCACATGCTGGCAACATAGTTAAAGTGGAGTCAGAGAAGCCTTGATTTCAGTCCTGAAATGGTTTCATTTTTAGATCCTTGGTTCCCTCAGATTTAGATCATTTGTATAGCATATGGTTATAGTAAGGCTAAGTGTAACTTTAGAAATGCACAGCATATATCTTGCTTTCTCTTAGTGGTTATTAGTTTACAAGGACTCTGTATGCTTTTAAAAGGTCACTTAGGAGCTGGAGAGATGGTTCTCTTTTTTTTAAGATTTATTTATTAATTACGTATACAGTATTCTGTCTGCATGTCTGCTGCAGGCCAGAAGAGGGCTCATTACAGATGGTTGTGAGCCACCATGTGGTTACTGGGAATTGAAGTCAGGGCCTCTGGAAGAGCAGTCAGTGCTCTTAACCTCTGAGCCATCTCTCTGGTGTAGGAGGGTTCTTCTGTATTTTGTGTTGCTTTCATTGGTTAATAAAGAAGCTGCCTTGGCCTTTTGATAGGGCAGGACTTAGATAGGCGGGGAAAAGAGAATAGTATTCTGGGAAGAAGTCTGGCTCAAAGAGAGCCACCATGAAGCCACCAGGGTCAGACATGCTGAATCTTCCTGGTAAGCCTACTACCTCGTGGTAACTTACAGACTATTAAAAATTGGCTGAAATAAGATGTGAGAGTTAGCCAAGAAAAGGCTAGAGATAATGGGCCAGGCAGTATTTAAATTAATATAATTTTCGTGTGGTTATTTTGGATATAAGCTAGCTGTGCGGCCAGGAGCCGGGCGGGACACAGCCGGCACCTCTTACAACATCTCTCCAGCCCCAAGATGGTTCTTTGGTTAAGAGGATTGGCTGCTCTTTCAGAGGACCCAGGGTTCAATTCCCAGCACCCACACAGCAACTCACAACCATCTGTAACTCCAGTTCCAAAAAGCTAAATACTTTCTTCTGCCCTTTGCAATATCCTACATACATGTGGTATACATATAAACACATAAGAAAACACTCATGTACATGAAATAATAAGCAAATAGCTTTTAAAAGGCTTCTTAACCCAAAAATGAATTGATATTAAAAGTCTGTGCCATTCTGGAAGAGAAAAGAAAATACATAGCAGAGAGATGTATTTAGGTATGAAGTGCTAGTAGTTTCAAAGCCAGTCAGCTTTCTAAGTGGCATTTGATGATGATGAGCACAAGGTTGAGTCTAATTCCATGGCTAACCTGTTACCTAGTAACAACAGAAATGGGCACAGAGTAAGACTAAGCCCCGGAGCACCCACTGGTAACCAACACAGTGCATTCCTATGCTCCCGGAAGTTGTAGAATAAGGAACGTGTTCCGGGAGCTGTGGAAGGGCAGTAGCCAAGCTGGGTGTGGTGGTACCTGCCCATAATCCCAGACCTTGGAAGGCTGGATGGAGAAGATCTTGAATTTGAGAACAGAGTGGACTGCACAGTGATACCCTCTCTTTCAAAAAGGAGGCAGGGGAAAGAGCATCATTCCTCATCAACTCTTCATGGAACATACATTAGGGCTGCACACTTTCCTGGGCAATCCAGGACCACACAGATGTGTAAGCTCAGCCTCAAAGGACCCTAGCTCTAATGGAGGGAAGTAGGTATGTGGCTGGTAAGTGAACCAGGGAACTACAGGTACTCAGAGAAGCATCTTAGGGAATATTTGAGGTTGGGTAGTCATGGACAGAGAAGAATGTGGTGATGATATGACTCAGTCAGAAAAGTCTTTCTTTACAGGAAAGTGTTTGCTTGTCTCTTCTGTGTAGCATTTAATTAATATTGGCTTTATTAACCCCAGCATAGTGCATGCATTCCATAACCATTTTGTAGTGTGGTTTATTCATTCTCTATTTGTTCGCTAAGAACCCATATGAAAGAGTACACAGACACCATGCTTCATTTAATAGCTGAAGGTTGCTAAGAAGCTATAAAGCCCTGCATGGAGTAAGCTCTATAGCATAGTATATAGCAAGTCTCAGTGCTTACCTTTTGTATCTGGACTAAGCCTGATAGGGCACCTGGAGCATCCTGGGAGCACAAGAGAATTTGCCTACCTATCCAGAAAGAGTTCTGGCTCTTTTGGTGAGGTTCTCTGGGCCTTCTATTGTCTGAGGATCAGTTAGAGCCATGGTTCTCAACCTTCCTAATGCTGCAACCCTTTAATACAGTTCATCAAGCCCAAGGACTGGGACGGTGGTGGTGCACACCTTTAATCCCAGTACTGAGTGGCGGAGGCAGATGCATCTCTGAGTTCGAGGCTAGCCTGGTCTATAGAATGAGTTCCAGCACTGCCAAGGCTACACAGAGAGTCCTGTCTTTAAAAACAAAACAAAACAAAATGCCAAGGACTGATCATCTTTCTTCTCCTCCTGGGAGTTAATTGGGGTTGTCTCCAGTCCTCTCCATCAGTAGAGATGAACACTTGAGAATAGTAGATCGTAACTATTCCTGGAAATTGACTGATCTGCTTATTAGTATCTATGAGATGAAAATTAGCTCAAATTGAAATTCCAAATATGTATGTGCTTTGAAAAGTTCAATCCACAAATCCTGCTGCTACGACTGTCAGTTTGGTGTTTAATAATAAAGCAGGCCCTTGTATCATGAAAGAGGCAAAGAGATTTACAAACTCTAAAAGCTCTCTTTCTGCCTCTGCTGGCACACTTTAGTGGTTTGATGAGGGCTGTGGTGCTTAAAATAGACTTGCTGACAGCTGACATGGGTCAGAATCCATCACTACAACTGACCCGTGGCAGCTATATGTCAGGGGACCTGGGCTTAGCTGACTCATCCTGGCAGTGAGGATGAGCGGGGATGCTGCAGCCTGCTGTGGAGAGCATTCTGAATAGTTCATACTATTGTTTTTCTGTTTTGTGTAAAGGATTGTAGGATTGGGGAAGAAAAAAATGCTCTTTTCTCAAAGAATCCGAGTAGGAATTTGAAGGGTATGGAATGGAAAAAACAGGGTATCAGGAAGGTTAGAGTAGACAGGTTCTCAGCTCTGAGAAGAGCTTTATAAGAAAGAGAACTAATAGTCAGCTGGTTGGGCATGGGGAAATATTGGCTCAGGTGCCTGTGCTGACATCAGATTGTATTGTTTGTTGAGTTTTAGAATTGCCTTGGAAAAAACACATGGGAACAAGACGCTTTGCAGTAGGATTTTTGAGTGGGGGCGCATAATCAGAAAGATGGAATATAGGGCAAGGTATTCCAAATGAGTGCCCACAAAATTATTTGATCAATGAATATCAAAATGCTTAGTCTAAATAGAGAATCCTAAAATTATAGGAAGGCTAAGTGATATTTAAAACAAAACAAAAAAACTTGAAGTCCTTTAGTCTCTTATTCTTTCCTTCCTTCCCTCCCTCCCTCTCTCTCTCCCTCCCTCCCTCCCTCCCTCTTTCCTTCCTTCCCTCCCTCCTTCCCTCACTCCCTCTTCTTTCCTCCCTCCCTTCCTCTCTCCCTCCCTCCCTCTTTCCTTCCTTTTTTTTCTTCTTACACAGGGTCCCTATGTGTAGCCCTAACTGTCTTGGAACTCTATGTGGACCACCAGGCTGGCCTCGAACTCACAAAGCTTTGCCTACCTCTGCCTCCCAAGTGCTGGGATTAAAGACATGTGCCAGGATTCAAGGCCATTGTGTTTTATTCTGTAATTAAAAATAGAATAAAAATACACATTTACAATTTTAATTTAGAAGGTTTTGTTAATTTTCATTGAAATCTTTTTTTAGCCAGTGATTTTTAGCATATGTCATTCAGTCCAACGAAATGGTACATCTGTTTCATAATGTTTTTCATACTAGTTGATCTGATTTTTTTCTACTAATCACCTTTATCTTTATATGAGTGAAATTTTAGTTTTTAATTTAAATCCATATTTAGTATTTTATTCTTTATTGGTAGCAAAAATAACCAAAGTGATTTAGTAACATATATTTAATGAAATTTAGTCCAAGGACTTTTAATTTTTTGAACAGCTGTCTAATATTTAAATATATTAACTAATTTACTATATTACATTTATGATTTTTTGTTGTTGGTTTTTGAGACAGGGTTTCTCTGTAGCCTTGGAGCCTGTCCTGGAACTCGCTTTGTAGACCAGGCTAGCCTTGAACTCACAGAGATCTGCCTGTCTCTGCCTCCCGAATGCTGGGATTAATTTACTGTTATTATTAAAGTTGATTTCTGTAGCGGTAACCTTTACAAAGCAATAACAGGAAATAAGGAAAAGGCCTTGGCTCTCAGATCTTTTCAGCCGTGTTCAGTCAGTCATCCATGGTACTTTATGGTAGACTTTGCAGCAGGGCAGTTTTGTCCAAATGTGAACAGTAGTAGATGTTTTGTTAAAAAATTGCACAGAAAATTTTTTTGATATGTTGTGTTTAACAATGTTGAGCAGATTTCTTTCCTGTAGACCTCCTTCGAGTTTTTAATTAAGTGCATCGGTAAATGCCCTGAAACCCGGAGGAGTAGACAATCTACAGCTTTTCCCAAATAGCAGTGGTCTGACATCGCAACCCTGGTACACGTTGTGAGACCTCGGAAGGGGAACTCGTGCTTTCACCACTGACTGTGGATTTTATTAGTGGTGCATTTCCCGCAACTTATTGAACACTGGTGTTCAAAGCTACTATGTGGCATAAATCAGTGTTTATACCAGCAAGCTTTGCGTAAAATATACTGATTCAGAATATAAGAATTTAGAAGACACATAATTCAGCCAAACGTAGATTTCATGGTCCTCAGGAGTGCCTTCCTAGCAATGCATAATTCAAAAATGAAACTGAAGGAAAACAAGCTGTGCATTTTTCTCTCATAAGTGCTTATTGAAGCATTGTCGCTTGCAGGGAGGCGCAAGTCTGTGAAAGTAGCTTGTGTGTCAAAGAGAGCAGCCATGGTGAGAGGGAAGTCTCTGCTGCTGTGGAGAGTGTGCAGATGTTGGTCTATGCCAACATTGCATAGTGCTGTGGAGGTGCCAGTTCTGTGCAGCTGTTTTCCTGGCAGCAGCTGGGAGATGTAGGTTTCATGAATAGAGCTGATCAGCACTGTGTCCTAAGCCTTCTTCCTGTGTTTTTACCTAAGCCATAATGTCAAGAATAGAGCAAAGGAATGGGGTTGTGTATTATGATGAAGTGGGGGTGTGATGGGGGAAGGAAGGCCATCATCAGTGATGAAAGCTCTCACAGGAAGGTTCCAGGTCTTCTGCAGCGTTCCTTTGAACAGCTATAGCATACAGCAATTACAGAATCTGTAATATGTTTCCTGTAATTTTGATGAAATGAAACCAGATCTCTATGGAAACCACATGGGAATTATTTTCATTTTGAAACAAAGCAATGTGTTTCCAGCTGGAGTCAGGGGTGCACAACTATATGGTCTCTGCTACATGGTAGTGGGTTGAGGCTAGAGGATTATTTGAGTCCAGGAGCTCTTGAGACCAGCCTGAGCAACGCATTGAGACTGCAATGGAAGCAAAAAGAGGAGTGGGGCTAGTGACCTTGACCAAAGTCAGCTGACAGCATGGGTGTCCTAATAGCTTTGTTTGGGTAGGAGAGAATTCTGTGCTGAAGACGAATCCCATTTCTTTAACTGGTAGCACTAGGGTCTTTATCCCTACAATATCAGGAAATTCTTGTGTTTGTAATTAAAAATCAATAATATACCCTCATGAAGGCATGAAGTCACCTTGTGGCAATCCCCAGGGATTAGTCATTTAGCCAAGCTGACCATATTTAACAGAAAAGAAGCTTTTTGCTTTGTTTGTTTTTGTGCCAGAAAGGTGGTTCGAGTTTCAGAGTGTTGCTAACAGGTCCATGTTTTCAGAGTCTAAGGAAGAGATTGAAATTTTTTTGTTGTTTCTTGCTGACTAGTAAGAACACCCATGTTGAAAAAAAAAGAAAAGAAAAGAAAGAAAAGAAAAAGGAAAAAGGAAAGAAAGAAAAAAACAGCCTCTTCCAAAAACATTGCCTGAGTAAACTTGGTAGCAGTTTTAAGGGCCGTGCAGGCCGTGCATTCTAAGGAGCAGCGCCAGTTTTAGAGGAGCTAAAGGGCCAGAGTGGAGTGCCAGGTGTACTGAGCCAGGCCACAGAGACCGGAAATTAATTACGTGGATACTAACCTACGGAAATTCACCTGTTCTCTGTCCTATCTTAATCTGGCAGGGGCAGACACCAGGTGCCATTTCCTAGCTGATTCTCGGTGGCCACCCACTTGCCAGACTGGTTGCTTTTGGGGAACAGTGTCACCCTTAGCTTTTAGGGTGGAAACAGTAGCCTTGCTTTGTCCATTTGTTTTAAACTATTATTTGTAATCCTGTTGTGATTAAAAGGAATTTGTTTTAGGGGTAAAATGATAAGGTATTTAATTTTTTAGTGTATGATACAAACTATGGGCATAAAATTAAGAATCCAAATTTTAAAAAATGTAGGCAGGCAATGAGGTGGCGCAGTAGGTAAAGATGCCTGATGGTCTATGGGATCCTCAGGAGACAACTGGTTGTAGACATTGCTCTCTGACGGCTACCCATTTGGCATACATGCCTATGCATATACACACATCGCACACACAAACATGCACCCTCTAAGAAAATTGTTAGGAAGTTTAGAAGAGGAAGTAAGTTGTAAAGGTTTCTTTTTATATTCCTTGAAGTCTTTTGGAGTGGTGGAATGGCCCAGAGTTAAAGGTGCTGGCTACCACACCTACTGACCTCAGTTCAAGCCCTAGAACTGACAAACTCCTGCAACAAGCATGGCTCTCTTTCCCCTGCCCACCCAGCCCCTTCTCTGTCTCTTTGTCTTTCCCTGTGTGTCTCTCTGTCTTTCTCTACTGCATGCACAATTGTGTGTGCATGCACACACACACTAAATTTGCCTTTGTTTTATCAACTTTGTGTAGGAAAATCAGTTTAATAATTAGACACTTCTCTAAGTGTCAGTACTTGATATCTCTGTGATTGGTGGCTAACTTGAGTGTTAATCTGTGTTACATCATATTGTTTGAAAGGAAAATATTTTAACTTGGGGCGGTGATGAGAATTCAAAATCCAGGCAAATAGGTAATTCTTAGAAAATCTTCCTATTTTTCTGTTCCCTGTAGATGAATTCATTACAAAAAACTAAATGGTGTACTGTGACAGGTTTCCTACACTCTGCGCTGTGTTCAAATGAACTGGATTCAAAACCCAGGATTTGTCAGAGACGGCCTTTTAATGACACAGGTGGTTTGTGCTTAGTGTCTAAGTGTTGAGTGGCCTCCCCAAGACTGAGAGGCACTTAATGCAGATCAGGTAATTAACCTGATTTTGTTTGGGACTTGGATGTTGTAAAATGCACAAACGTTGGGTTTATCTTGAGTCATCTTATTCTCATTTGGGGTTGATGGAAATGAAGTAAGGACCAAGTAAACAACTTTTTTTCAGGTGCAAATTCGACCATGGAACCTAAGTGACAGTGACTTTGTAATGGATGGTTCTCAGCCTTTGGACCCCAGAAAAACTATCTTTGTTGGGGGAGTTCCACGACCCCTTCGAGCTGGTGAGTGGAAATAGTAACGCCACAACAAAAGGGATGACAACAAAACCCCAATGTGTTCTCTCTGTCTGGGTCTCCATTCAGACGGGCACAGCCTCCAAAAGGAAGTCTGCCATGTCACTTTCACCGAGCTGGCTTTTCTATGGTTAAGAATTTTTCCCAAAATGCTGTATATCCTTTTGATGCAAGAGTCCATTTCATTAAACCATTTTGTGGAAAGGATGAGCTCTATTTAGTTTTTTCCTATTTACCCACACATTAAAATAATAATAATATCTGGCAGTGTGCGTGCTCATGCAAGTTGGTGTTGCAGTTACCCATCAGAAGTCTGTCCAGTGCATGGGGAGCTCGGTCATTGAGAAGCCGAACTACTGCTGGGAATCGTACCTGGAAATTATACTAGACCCCTGGGCCTCCCCAAGCAAGGCAGGATCTAATTAGTTTTAATGATTTCCAGAAATGAAAATTTCTAGAAATGACATATTGAGGCATTTTTAAAATTATGACTTTATGAAAATGTCCCCATTCTGTGTAGTGGTGTTTTGGTGTGGTACTGGGCCTTGAACACAGGACCCCACACATTCTAGACCAAGCTCTCATATCCTCAGCTTGCTTTCTACCTTTATTTTGAGACAGTCTCACAAAGTTGCCAGACTGGCCTGGTACTCACTGTGTAGACCAAGCAGGCCTTAGACACCTCCGGCCTCAACCTGTCAAGTAGCTGACACCACGTGGCCTACCTCTGTTGTTGCTGTTGTTTTAATTTGTTGCCAAGGATGAAACATTCATGCAGCCGAGGGTAAGCCGAAACATAATGAACTAGAGACTTGAAGTGGTGTTGAACTGATGCCTCTTCATTTAAACCCGGAGACAAGCCAGGAGCAGTGACACTCACCTGTAAGCTGAGCACTCCAGAGGCTGACACATGATGATTTCAAGTCTGAGTTTTATGTGAACTACTTACTGAGTGAAGACAAGGCCAGGCTGGGCTATGTAGAAATCTCAGCGTAATTTGAATTCTTACTCCAGCCCACACACACTCACACACATGCACACACAGACAGACGCATACACACACATACTACACCCATACACACACATACTACATGCACATCACGCACGCACACACGAACACAAACGCACAGCCTACACAGTCTACACACACACACGCATGCACACACACACACACACACACACACACGTCCCGACCACACAAACCCTTTAGCTCTAGAAGGTAATGGCTTGTAACTTGTAACTCTAGCACTGAGAGGTTGAAGCAGAAGGGGTCTTAAGTTTTGGGCTAACTTACTTAGTGAGCCCCTGTCTTAAAAAACAAATGGGATATGATCATAATTCTGTTTTAAAGAACTTTTAAAGATATTGTGATTATGTTAATTTTATACTATGTCTAAAAATCAGAGCTCTCTGGGTTCTCTAATGAAAAACTGAGCCAAAAAAAAAAATCACTTGATAAAATCTAGGAAGGGCCAACTCATTAGGAACAACTTGAGACAAGAGCAGCTGTAGCATTTTGGCCCTAAATTATATGTGTGTTTAGGAATAGGTGATGTGAGGGGGTGCTGTAGAACACGCATGACTCTTCTGTGGATGTGCAAGGCTGGAGAAGAAGAACCTCACTGAGAGTTTTCACTGCACACAGATTTTACAGTTGGGTAGTCACTGCTATACCTTGCAACTAACTGCACAATAAAATGGAAGTCGTTTTAATGTTTGACCCTGCCCCTTACTCTTCCCGTATGAGAGTCTTTACAAGTCCTAAAGCTGGATGATATAGGGGCATACACCTGCAAGCCCAGGCAGAGAAAAGTGGATCTCTTGAGTTCCAGGTCAGGCAGAGCCACACAGTGCCCACAATCATAACATAATACAACTCATTTTAACTTGTCAGGTCTTGATTTTAAGTCACAGGAACTGTAGTTAATAAGCTACATTGTACCCAATGTTCAGCTTCAGCAAGATGCTGCAAGTTCTAGAATCAGACAAAAATGATACTAGGTTATAAAGCTGGGCATGGGCACACAGCTGTCATCCTGTACATGGAAGAAGAAGGCATCAAGAGTTCAGTGTTATCCTTAGCTGCTTAATGAGTTCAAGGCATGCCTCCATTACATAAGATCCTTGTCTCAAAATGCCAAAAAAAAGAGTGAAAATAAGTATTTTTAAAAAGTATGTTCAGTTATCTAATTAGAAATAGGATGTGTGTTCTATTTAGAGAATATATTTATTTAGAAAATATACCTAATATGTCTTGGATTTCTTTTTTAAGTTAGCTGTTTTTGTCTTAAAATTGGTTTGTTTTGGCAGATATGTAGTAGAGGCCTAGTGAGGTCTACTGGTCTACTTGCAGTGTTACTTCCAGCCCAGTTGCCAGCATTTCTAGACTGCAGCTGGTGCCTAGTGTCTAGGAAGCCCGTTATTAAATAAATCAGCAAGGGCATACCTACTGAACTGAGTGAACATCTCACCATCCTGTTAAACAGATCATTTTCTATAGAGAACCAAATCTTCAGAGCAGGACACAAGGAATGTATTGATAGTTGAAGACTAAATTATATTCTTTAACATGATTCTGTAATTTGGTCTTGGAAATATTACAGAGCATTTTTCAAAAGATTTTTAAATTTCTGTATGCCTGCAAGAGTTCATGTGTATCGCGTGCTGGCTGATGCCTGTGGAAGCCAGGGAACTTTGGATTCCCAGACCTGGACTTACAGGTGCTTGTGAGCCATATGACGTGGGTGCTGGGAAAGCAAACCTGGGGCCTCTGCAAAAGCAGCAAATGCTCTTAACTACCGAGCCATCGCTCCAGCCGAAGACTGGCTTTCTTTATCAAGTGTCTCAGGGTCTTTCTTGGGCCTCACTTAGTAGGTAAGGCTTTGGGTTTTAGGATAAATTTTCTTTCTTTCCCTTTATCCTGGCCAAAAACTTGTGATTGGAAGACTGGAATGTTACCATCTATGTTATTCCTATAGATCTTTTGAGGGTTTTTGTTTTGTTTTGTTTTACTTTTGACATTGTAAGATAGGGACTATCATAATATTTATTCTAAATGTAGCCCTTATCCATCTGAATAGAAATATCTTGAAAGAAGCAAATATTATCCTAACTGGGCTTATAGTGTTTATTGAATTAAATATTCTTACCCTTTGACAAAACTTTTTTTTGTTTTTTGAGACAGGGTCTCACTATGGAGCCTAAACTGTCATCAAACTTATAATCCTCCTGCCAGACATGACCCACCATACCCAGATCAAAGCTCCTTTTTAAAATCCGGGTTGGCAGGGGGAATCATGGGCCTAGAGAAATTAACTTGAGGGTGAGAAGTAAGAAGTAAGGGGATCCAGTGAAAAGTGAATCTGGGTGAGCTGTGGGTCGAAGTCGGGTAATGCACATTGCTGTCCGTAGCTCCTCCCCCTTTCCATCACTCCTATGATTAACAGCAGCGAGCTAAGGATGGTCTGTCCTAAATCTGGTGTTTCTCAGAGCACCCCATTTCCCTTGAGGGGGACGACACTGTAAGTAGACTCACCCTGCCCCCGTGTGGCTAAAGTCTGCACATTCCTTTGAGAGCCCACGGAAAAACTAGGCCGTTTGTCTGCTTCTCTGTGAGTTCCTGAGACAGTTGCATGCTGACCTTTTTCCGAGTAGTAACAACATAGTATTCCGAATCCCTACACAGAAAAAGCCCTTTGGTGTATCCCTGTGGCGTTGAGACCTCTCGAAGACGCATATGTCTTCCCTCTGACAGTAAATCAGTGTCAGGCAGGGGCTATGAGAATAACGAGTAGAGACTGGAGTGCCTGGTTTCGCTCTCTACTTCCTTTGCGTTCTCCCACTCTGTCTTCTTGGTTTGGGAATCTTGATTGTGCCTAAGTTTTGGAATCTCCTCTTCCCAAATTAATAGGCTTTAGAGCCACGCTCTGCATTTGATGACTTCCAACATCTGCTCAGATCAGGCCTTTCAGAGCGGCTTCCTCTTGAGAGACTGGGGTCTCGAGCTCCTAGAGTCTTTGTTTCTCTCTTGTTGGGTCTTTGCTCTTTCTTCACTAAGTCTTTCCTTTCTTTTTCTCCCTATTAATCCTGAAGTTTAATTCTCTTCCTGCTCCCCACCCTTGTTGCTCTATGGTGGCTTTTATGTCAAGGTAAAGATCTGTTATGGTGTAAGAAATTTTATCCATGGCACGATGCATGCCAGGCATGGTCTTTATCATTGAGCTTCAGGTCCAGCCCTGGGAGGTAGAGACTTCTGAATGATACACCTCACGATTTCTCAGCATCATTTATTCCAGACATTTTGAACTTTTTTTTTCTTTCTTTTTTTTTTTTTTTGGTTTTTCAAGACAGGGTTTCTCTGGGGCTTTGGAGCCTGCTCTGGAACTAGCTCTTGTAGACCAGGCCGGTCTCGAACTCACAAAGATCCGCCTGCCTCTTATTCCAGACATTTTGTACAAACATTCCGGTAGCTCATATGAACTGGGGATCACATCCTGATTTGCAGTTAGTAAATGGCCTTAGAACCATATCCCTTTCTGTTCTGTGAGATGGTAGACGGCCAAAATGACTGTGTGTCAAGTTTCTCAGCAGTAGACACTTTCTCATCCAGTCCCAAAGTTCACTATGAAGTGATCCAAGTAAACACCAGGTTTGACATGCTTGTAGGGATAAGGACTTTATAATGTTTAATGTGTGTTCCGCCCTCTTCCTCCCAGATGAACCTTTGCCCATAGATGTTGTCAAACATTGTCATATCCATGACAGACTGAGCCAGCATAAAGCCATAGTTAGGCTGGGATGGATTAATGTTTATAGAGCAGCAACCAAGCCAGCTTAATTAAAGCAAAGTTCTATGAGCAGGAAGGGAAAAAACGTGAACAGTGAAGTGCCACTGTGTCCTCAGCAGTGTGCTTAGAGCTGCTCGCTCGTGCTGAGTCTTTACGATCACCTCGTGAGCTGTACGCAGAAGACTGTTTTCCACGAGGAGGCAGTAAGTGAGAAGAGCAACAAGTCCTCAGTCTCTGTGGTTCAGCTCTAGGCTCTATGTACCGATGGAAGCTCTTTTATCCAGTGGAGACCTGGTATATTGTCTCAGTAAAAGAGCAACTTGGTAGCAGTTTGATTTAATGAGCTTAAATAAATGCTCCCCTTCTGACTTAGTGTTTCATGCCATCATTTAAAAATGTCCTAAGCCTCATCTGACACAGAATGGAGGTGTGTGTGCAACCTCCTCTTGAACCCTTAGGAGTCAGCTTAACAATTGCGGGAAACCTAGAAAGTTCGTCTGTCCTTGTCCGAGATGCCTCGTGCCTTTCCTGTCGATTTTTGTTTATTTCCAAAGAGAAGAAATAGGACTTCTAGATCTCAATTTAGAATCTATAAAGATGGGGCTGGAGAGATGGCTCAGCGGTTAAGAGCATTGCCTGTTCTTCCAAAGGTCCTGAGTTCAATTCCCAGCAACCACATGGTGGCTCACAACCATCTGTAATGAGATCTGGTGCCCTCTTCTGGTCTGCAGGCACACATGTGAACAGAATATTGTATACATGATAAATAAATAAATATTAAAAAAAAGAATTTATAAAGATGAATGTGGGGAATTTCTCTGGGGAATCCTCATCCCTCTGCCATCCTACTTGGCTCTCAGTGTCCCAGACTTAGACATTGCCTTCAAGCTGGCTTTAAAAAGTAATTAAACAAGAGGAGTAGAATGGGAAAATCAAGATTTTCTCTCTGAACTGAAGTCCTTTTCACATCTGAAGAATCAGGAGCAGGTCCAAGAAACCATAATGGGTTCAGCCTCAGCTTCAGAGGTGTAGTCGGCACAAGACAGAATCCATGAGATGCTGTATGCTCCCATGGCTGTGTTCTTGTTGCTCCCTCTCTGCTGCATGCCCCTGTGGAGCTTCCACTCAGAAGCCAGCGTGGGCACAGGACTCAGAGGAGGCTTTGCTGCTACTGTGGAAGCTGATCATGAAGTGTTTTGATTTGGTTTAGGAGTGCAGAGCACACAATCTAAAATGTAGTATGCCCAGCACAGAGCTCCGACTCCTGCCAGCCTCTTACTTCTGTGGTGACTAGACAGACCCGAGGACACTGGGAGTGACCGGAAGTGGTTTAGAGGCACTTCCTATAGACTCTTCTCTGTTGCCTGCATGAACTTCATGAGGACTCCAAATTCCTCTTATGTGTGCCTGGTCCTTGAATTCCCATCTTCCTTGGGTTAAGTTTCTTCCTTTGCTCCACGGAGTTCCCCTTTCCATTCTCTCTACAGAGAGATTTAGACTGAGGTTCACTGTCATCATAGGCTGGCTTATTCAATAGGACATAGGCTTGATTAAGGACTCAGATTTCACAGCAAGATCATGATGAATCCATGAAGATTTAGCTGTCCAGACAATTACTGACTGTCTTGATTTTCTCTCTCCCTTCCAGAAGTCTAAATGATAGCCCATTTCTTTCATTCCTTCTTTCCCCCCATCAGAAGGGGCGTATACAAGACTTCACTGTGTTCACTAGTGACACTCACTAGTCTCTAAAGGGAGCTGTGTATCGCAACATTTGCCAGGAAACTTACATCTTCTATTTAAAAAATAGAAAAACTTGGTGCTGCGAGATGGTTCAGCAGTTTAGAGCACTTGATGTTCATGAGAACCAGAGTTCAAATCCCAGCGCCCACATTGGGTGGTTCACAAATGCTTATTAACTTTAGATCCAAGGGCTCCAACCCCTTCTTCCAGCCTTTGCAGGCACCCGAACACACACAAATTAAAACAAATACTAAAATTTGGGGAGCTCTAAGGTTAGAAATGTGTAAGACTCAAGAGTCTTGATTTTTCTCTGCTTCCAGTAATGGATGGATAAATCTTGTTTCTACTGCTGTCTTTATAGCATTAAAATTGTTGAAAAAGGATTACTTATGAAAGGTGGCTCCTTTTCTCGATATTGGAAACTCTGGTTGGTATTTAAGGGACATCACCCTAGTGTTTAAACAGTATGAGTTCAGGAAGTGCACCACAGGAAGACTTAGGTTTGAGGAAATGGCCAACTGTAAACAGTTGTTTGATTGCTTCTTATTTTTTTTCTCCAAAGGTGATCATAACATAGACTTAAAATATACATTCGGGAGGCTGAGGTATGGCTCAGTTGGTAAAATGCTTGCCTAGTATGCACAAGGCCCCAAGTCCAATCCTCAGTGCCACTGAAGCCAGGTGTGGTGGCACATGCCTGTGATCCCAGGACTTAAGAGGTAGAGGCAGAAGGATGAGGAACTCAAGGTCATCTTTAGCTACACAGAGTTTGAAGCCAGTCTGGTCTACATGAGACCAAAAAAAAAAAAAAAATTACTCCCCCCCCCAAAGCTGTGAATTAGATGAAAATTTCTCAGTTTTCTTGAAAAAATTCTTTCTTTAGACACTTTGGTTTTTCCTAGCCTTTTAACAAATTACCTTTTACTTGGGTAAAGCATTATTGCTCAAAATCTGGAGATGTTTTGATGTCCAAGAAAATACTATAGGACTGGGGAGAAAGCTCAGCTCCTAAGGAAGATTTTGATCACTGGAGCTCACATAATCAAGCTCAGGCAACGTAGTGGA
Organism: Dicrostonyx torquatus; assembly: GCA_028555095.1. Lineage (NCBI taxonomy): Eukaryota > Metazoa > Chordata > Mammalia > Rodentia > Cricetidae > Dicrostonyx > Dicrostonyx torquatus. The sequence continues at coordinate 2,284,603 of JAQHUG010000199.1, forward strand.
TACTTAGGCTCCCAATGCTGAGAAGGCAGAGGCTGGAGGGTCTTTGGGGCTCACTGGCCAGCCAGCCTCACCTAGCAGGCAAGCTTCAGGGCTCAGCAAGAGACCCTGTATCAAAACCAAGGTGGATCTCTTGAGAAATCACACCCATGACCTACCTCTGTCTTCCACACACACATAAACATACATGTGCATTCCCAATACTCATGAACGTACACACGTGTACATACATGCAAAAATGACTATATAGCTCATGAAGGAAAATTAGATGATTTTCATAAAAGCATAATTGGGTGAGAGTTCCTGCTTTTAGCAGACATGATTAACTGCCAGTAATGTCAGTCGTGATCTAGTCTTTGGCACAGTGAGAGATTCACAAAGTAATGGAATGTTTATGCTTATGGAATGAGGGGATCCCTGAAACTCCTTTGGAGACTGCTGTGGTATGGAGCAGTTTATGGCAGCACTCTAGAGCTCTCAGCTTTCAGCCACTCTCTTCCTTTGTAATTGAGATACCTTTTTGAGTCCTTATTGTGGAAGACAATGCCACTTGGTTCCTTGCCAGCATTCTTTTCCTGGCCACTCACCAGGCCTTGGGAGTGTTTTCTTTCTTTTCCATTCTAGAGCAAACCTGGTCTTTGGAAAATTAGTGTCTAGTTTCCTGGGCCTTGAGATTTCTTTTTTTTTTTTAATAATATTTATTTATTTATTATGTATACAATATTCTTTCTGTGTGTATGCCTGAAGGCCAGAAGAGGGCACCAGACCTCATTACAGATGGTTGTGAGCCACCATGTGGTTTCTGGGAATTGAACTCAGGACCTTTGGAAGAGCAGGCAATGCTCTTAACTGCTGAGCCATCTCTCCAGCCCGCCTTGAGATTTCTTATCTCACTAAAGGAATCCATTAATGGCTATGTTTTCCAGTCCTCCCTTGAGTTTCCTGCTTTCTGCTGAGAATAGCATTGTCCATGTGTGGAAAAGCTTGGGCCATCAAAGGTTGCAGTGGGAGGAACCACTGAGCTGACATTCAGGGTCCAGGTGCAGATCTTGTTGCATTGTGCAAGTGATGATATTCAAGATGCTGCCGGAGACTGCAGCACAGTCCACTTAGCTTTTTAATCACTAGTGCTCCTGATTATTGGGACTCAATAATGCTGACCGTTTGGGACATTTGGGATGGCTTTCTGCTGCTTGGTCTTTATAGCACTTTCTCTCGAGCTAGTTACGGCTAGTTTATTTCCTCACTTGAAACTTACTGCTTTGTTATAGGTCGTTCTTCCTATGTAAAAAGGTGACCGTTTAGAAAAGAATCAATATTAGGCAGTCCAGTATAAAAAGAAATTTTGAAGTACAAAAATAGCCTTTCTGATATTGTGGCAGTTTTTCTTTTTGCCTTTGCAATTTCATTATGCCAGAATGAGTAATACTGGGCTTTACATCTATCTGTAGAACTCAGGGGTACCCTAACACACCACTGAGGCCTGTCCCCACCAGAGTGTGGTGGTGTTTGTTGCTCTGGTCGCTGTCTGTTTTCCCTGTTTTTTTCTTTCTAAATGCCAAATGTAGGTTTTGAAAGAAAATGGGTGTTTAGGTCACTTCCGAGGGGTAGGCCTGAGTCTTTGGACTTAGCGGTGGCCTGAAAGGAATGGCCATAGGCGGAGATGGTGCTTTCAAGTAAACAATTACCTTCAGGCAATTGGCAGCACAGGTAAGTGCCACATGTCTCTCGAGGGTACCCTGACCGATGGTGGGCATAAGTTTTTAATATCAGACCCTTGGAATGGTCCGATCCCCAAACTTCACTATAAATATTTTGTAAATATACCAAATCAAGGCAGGAAACTTGGCAAGCACTGCAGACCAGACCATTAGCTTAGACCTCTAACAAGATGCAGGGTGCGCGTTTATACAGCTGCCTGGCTATTCATTGCTGTTACTATTAACTAGTAGTATTACTGAGAATTCAATATGAGATGCCATGAAGGTTTCTCAGTTGGAATAGAATCTACTCTTCATTATCCTTCTTTTGTCAGTACAGGATTTATATTGGTGAACTTTATATCTGTAGATACATCGTCTCTAGGTAGCATAAGGACTTGATTCCAGCTGAGCTCTAATAGGCAGTGAGGCATTAGAAGTTTCATTCAGTCTCAAGCTCTATAGTAGACATTTCTCCATAACTTGTTAGGTCACCATGAATTGCTTTACCTACCCAGGCCCGGGCCAGTAAGGCTAGGTGGTTCCGCTAAACAGTCAGGACAGATTGCTGATAGAGTGCTCCTTTACACTGTCTCTTGAGTTATGCCCGCATACCCCTGTGTATTCACGTGTGAACTATTTTGTATTTTCTTTTGAAATATCCAGAGTAGCTCTTCTACTGGAGTTGTAAGACTGTGGATGTTCTTCATAAGCCCTCATATGGGTTTTCTTTTCATGATTAGACTGCATGATCCTCCTTTTCCTGGGTGAGTTGTTCCAAATAGTTATACGTAGACGTGTTTGTTTTCTTACAGTTGAACTGGCAATGATAATGGACCGTTTGTATGGTGGTGTTTGCTATGCTGGCATTGACACAGATCCAGAGCTGAAGTACCCCAAAGGTGCTGGGCGTGTTGCGTTCTCCAATCAGCAGAGTTACATTGCAGCCATCAGTGCACGCTTTGTGCAGCTTCAACACAATGACATTGACAAACGGGTAAGCAGCCACTCAAAAAGGCATTGCTATGGGAAAGCAATGAAGTTTGTTTTGTGCAGCCCTGGGCAGGGTAGTATTTTTCAGCTGTATCTGGCACGGCATTAGGCTGTGAGTCCACAGAGCTTGCCTGCAGAAGAAAGAATTCTTTGTGTTGGAGGTATGACTGAACCTCCTGCCTGGATTCTTTTTCTCCCAGGTGATGAAAACAAACGGGCAGAATTTAGTGTCCAAACTAGTAGTGATGCCTTAACAAAGACAAGGGAGCCCATCACCCTTTGTCCCAGGCTTTTTTAAAGATTTATTTATTTATTATATATACAACATTCCTTCCATGTATGCTTGCATGCCAGAAGAGGGCACCAGACCTTATTACAGATGGTTGTGAGCCACCATGTGGTTGCTGGGAATTGAACTCAGGACCTTTGGAAGAGCAGGCAATGCTCTTAACCTCTGAGCCATCTCTCCAGCCCCCAGGCAGTGTTCTTAAAACAAACTTAAGTTGACATGTTCAGAAGTACACATATTAAACTTACCTTTATTTTTTAATTGTACCATCCCACTTGGTAGCAATCACAGGAACTAACCTACTACTAACTCCCTTCAGCCTCCTCCCCGGCTTCACATAATTTTACTGCTCACAAAACACGTGTTTATACACACATGCATGTTACGTTACCTGCCATTTTGCTTGTTGCTCCTGCCTCCTTAGGCTCAGAGGCACTGAGTGAACTTCCTGTGGTCTAAAGAGAGGGCATGGAGGGCTGAGGGGGTCGGTGTACTCTGTTGGCTCTGTGAGCAGCTCTCCACTGTCAGAAGACTGGGAGAATGGAGGGTGGGAGGAGTAAATCCAGACCTAGGTTAAGATACACAAAGGACAAGAGCACGAAGTCCTTGAGGCACCAACTAGATTGGAGCTAAGGAAGCAGTCTCCTGTTAGGGAGCTTTGCCCTCCGTCTGCGGTCCTCCTTCATTAGTCTTGTATAACAGGCAATGCTCTTAGCATCTCAGTGGAATTCGCTGTTGGTGATGCACTTCATATTCAGCAAGATTATATTTTGTTAACACGTGTTCTGATCAAATTACAAAAGCCAGCACTTAGAATAAATACCCTAATCTTCCTTGAGAGTAGGTGGTAGTAGTTTCTTTCTCAATTATTTTCTTTTATTTTTACCAAAGAACTTTTAATTTTGCATAATTTCTGAGATTTTTAGAATCTTACTTGTTTCATCTTCAGGTTAAGCTACATTGGCTTTGTAGAGCTTCCATGCTGCACCAGTGCCTTTTAAAGAGGCTTTTAAGAGAAAGTAGTGAAATAAAATAATTTCATGTGAATTTTGATTTTAAGTGTTATGGCTATAATGTTACCTAATACATTTTAACTTACATGCATTATGATCTTTTTAAATCAAAGCCACCTTCCACTCCTGTTCCTCCAATTGCTCCCCTAGTCACTTCCAGAACTTTCCCCCAACTTCATGTGCTCTGCTTTTAAACCCATTGAGTTCACATAGTGCTGCCTATAGGTGTGTGGATGTAGAACCGTCTACCGGAGCACCGTATCCCTGAAGAAAACTGAGCTTTCCCTGCCCCAGTAGCCATCAATTGTCAATAGTTCCTCTGCTAGGAGTGGGACTTCATGAGCTCTTTACCACCCATGTTGGGATTTTGGTTGGCTTTATTTATAGATGTCCCATTTAGAGCTGAGCCCTACACAGCCTCATATTCTCTGCACGCTGACCACATATGGGTATCTGTATTAATTGCCACCTACTGCGAAAAGAAGCTTCTCTGGTGAGGACTGACAGATAACACCTTTTAATGGGTATAAAGATAAGGATTTAAGAGCAAGATATTGTTGTGTCTATCCAGCAGAATATTAGTGTTATATTCTTTGTTAGTGCCTAGTGACTTAGTCAGCCATGGGTTTTGGAACCAGTGAATGGTACTAGTTATGATTTTTGTTTGTGGGGTGGGCCTTAAATTCAACCAGAAGGTTCCTGTTTGCTCTCAAAGCATCCATGCCACCATTGCTCTAGGGTTATAACTCACCAGGCCAGCTCTCACTGTAGCTGGATAAAACTGTTGATTACTTTTCTCCCTTTGGAGCATGCATAGACCCTTCCAAAATTATGAGAACTAGCCAGTAGGGAGAAGGCTTCCAGGTCCAGGTCAGTACCAGCTTGCTTTCTCCCTGTCCTATGACACAAGTAGGTGGAGTCTGTAGTCATAGCATCTTAGGGGGTGAAAAATTCCGGTTGCTAGTGGGTTTTGCATATTTAGTAAGAAGTCTTGTTAGCATGTGTATTTGAGAAAATTAGAATAAATACTTGCGAATAAATGAGAATAAGTGGTAGTGGTTTATTTGTTAATTTTTTCAGAATTTTGAAACATTGAGTTAATGGAGACTCGGAACGACGGTTCAACTTTATTCCTGTTTTCAGGTCCCCACACATCCTCCTTTCTAACAGCAGCCCTCACGGGCTGCTCCACAGAGAGGCACCATTTCTCTCTGACTTAGCCCCAGGACGCACCTTTGCTTGGTTCAGTCTGAGATGCTTAATAAGCCCTTTTGAATTTGGGTGCTTTTTGAAGGCCTCTTTCCTCCTGCTGCTGTTGCTGGTGGACCTGCCTGCTCATGCCTGTTCATTTGGATGTCTGATACATTTGGCTCAGGCTGCAATCCCACCCATCGCTGGTAAACCTGGGCAATGAAACTTACCCAGAGAACTTTAGGTTCTCATCAGTATGAAAGTAACCTTTCTTGTTCCCCGCTGAGGATAATAAATGAGAAAAGGGGAGGGCGTGCTTATTCTCCAATAGTCGTCTGAGTTGGGAGCATTGGGAATCATTGAGACTCTACCTTCTCTGGGAGTCCCACTCCCTCCTCATGTGCATTGTTTGCCCTGACTCTTATAAAGCCCATCTCCTCCACTGGAAGGAGTGAGAGCCTACTTCATCTTGAACTGGGCTCTTCCCACCGTTGACCTGTAAACATCGCGATCCCTCCCTCCTCACTGTTATGCCACTTCCCCCTTGCATTGAGCATAACCACACAATGCTTGTCTCTGACATTTTGAGTCTGTTACCTGCATCCTTCATAGATGTGTTTTAGGCTCATTCATACTTTTATTTCTACTCATTTTACTACTAAAATTTAAATTTGAGCTTTCTAGGGAGCTACCACTATATGACAACACATTTATATTTTCTTAGAGAGAATGTCTGTCATCAGTTCACCTTTCCTGAATAGCTCCTACAGGGTTTGCAATAGTCTCATCGTAAAGCCTGTGAAACTTGTGCTAAAAGCCAAGGACCTGTGCCCACCATTACCCATAATCCATTTGTGCTACTATTGAAGAGTCTAAGGTGCTGCCCTCACCTCCTTCTCCTGTGTGCCTGGAATTGCCTTTAAGCCCGGACTTTCTAAATAGCATCAGCCTTCATCTCCTTTGCTGTCTGCAAGGAAATAAATGTTGATTTGATGGAACCATGGCACAGCTTTCTGTTGGCTGCCCTTATCGCTCGCATTGCTTACTCCGTGAGAAGAATGATGGAGGCCAGCTGCAAAGCAACTGTGCTTGGCCATTAGGTTCCACAGTTTAAGTGTCTGGAACCTTAGAGTCTGTGGGCATGAATGACCTCATAAGTGCAGGTGCATGAGAAGAAATCGAGACATTCTGTAGCTCTTTTCTGTCCACTGAAATTTTTCAAGAAAGGCATCTCTTGACAATCTATGTTTGTTTATTGTTTTTGTTGCTCAGATTAAGATTTTTGGTGGAGTAATTTATGGAAAAATGCGACCTTTGTAGATTTAATTTTTTCTATCCATCTTAAGCGAATTACTGACTAATCTATTCCCTTAGAACATGTCAGTATTCAATACTTGCTGATTCCCCCATTAATCTTCCGGTCTTTGAGGACAGGTGGTTCGTACAAGCTTACTGAGCTGTTTCATCATCTCATATACCTATGATTCCCCCATTTAAAGAATGCAATTGAAATGTTTTAGTCTGTTTGTACCATTGTGCACCTGTCATCAAGATCGGCTTTAGGCAGAGGTGTTTTCCCATCCAAGCTTGTGTGTGCAGTGAGAGGATCAGTTGTGTGGCAGCTTCACTGGAGCCAGGCCCACACCGCCTGTAGGCTCTGTATTCACTTGGCTCATTGGGAGAGGACCCTGCTTTGTTAACCTGGGCTCTTCAGTCAGGGCTCCCCTTGTTGAAGGAGTCACAGTATCCACACAACAGTGTTTGCTGTTGTGGCTTGTCTAGCCACTAGAGGACTAACAGATGACTAATGGCCGTCCTTACAGATCCACACTTAGACCTTGACTCTGACACATGTGTACAGGAGTGTCTGGTAAGGACAAGCACTTGGTTATGTGTAGAATAAATCAGGGTGGCTTGGCTGTCTCTCACTGGACATCCAGAGCTACTTCCCCATAGTCTATCTCTAAATCATTCTTCTTTTAGCTTTTAGTTTTCATTTTGTTTGGAGACAGGGTCTCCCAGGATGATCACAAACTTACACCCTTCCAGCCTTGTACTACTAGGTGATGAAGTTATAGCCATGGGCCACCATTTCTGACCCTTTTAAAGCAATTTTTATAAGCTCTTAATTTAAAGTAAATCACTTCCCTATATTTAAACCTTTTGGTTACATTCTTCTACCTATTGGATAAAGGTTAAAACAAGCAACCTTAAGCTTTTCTAAATACCCTTCATGTGCTACATGCTTGCTATCTTTTCCTTCCTCCTTTTCCTGAGCCAGCCAGAACTGCTCTTGTTCTCCATTTCTTAGGGCCAAATCTATGATTACCTGGCTAATACCTTTCCTTCAGGTCTCACTGCCATGGTGGTAATTTTAGGACTGATTTATTCGTTGGCATGTATAGTCCCCCAACCCTCAGACCATCATAGCACCAGTCTCTAGTCTGCTGTGGCCCTGAGGACTAGGGTGCTGAAAGTCATTACTCTATTGCAGACCATACAGTCCATGTGGGCAGTGGCTGTTTCTTTCAGAGTAGCTATTGTGTACTCATAATATGGCATGCAACAGACAAACATTGAATATTTATCAATGGTTCATCTATTGATGGAATGCTGATTGAGAGGTAGTCCAAATGGGAAACCCCTCTGTTCTGACCTTCAGCATATCTGTCTGTCCACCACACAACTCTTGCTCTGCTTTTCTTTTCTGCTTAGTTAAGATACTCATTTGAGTAATTTAAAAAATTAATTTTGCTCCTTAGAATATCAGAAAGTATTCTTTGACATTTAACAGCGTATTAGACCTGAACTTTACCCTAGGCCCGACCTGGTCCAGTATTTTGTAGTCTACAACAGGGAACACTACATGTACAGTGAGTTCCTCAAGTTATCTACCAAGTAAGGACAGAGCTACTTCAAGCCTCGGAGGCTCCCCAGCCACGCTGCTCATCTCAGGCCTAAAGTTCTATCATTTGTCTGTTGGTCCCTTTTGTGCAGTGCTAGGAATGATGATTCCACCACTGACCTACATCTCCTCCTCTTCAGAACTCAAAGATTCTTCAAACTCAGTTCTTCCATGCAATCTTCAATGCTCAAACCTACGTTTAAAAATGCTAAGCTGGGTGGTGGTGGCTCACACCTTTAATCCCTGCACTCAGGAGGCAGAGGCCAGCTTGGGCTATGTAATGAGTTTGAAGCTCACTTAAGCTGCATAGTGAGATACTCCAAAAATAAAAATAAAGAAAAACTGCAACAAAAGACTTTTACTTGTTTCAGTATTTCAAATAACTTCTCAAGTACCTCATGGAACAAGGGGCACATGAGGTGCTGGGACAGCTCCAGAATGTGTCTGCATGTCACTAGAGCATTACAAAATAGGTCTGACGGTTTCCTACAGTGTTTTGTGGGTTTTTTTTTTCTATTTGTACTTCTTTCATAGTCAAGCTCTTAACTATATGTTCCAGGCTGTCCTTGAGCTCTGACCCACAGAGTATAGTAGGGAATCAGTCATGCCCACCCACGTCTCTACTCTTGGGAGAATCTTTGCTCTATTTAAAGGTACTAGCTTGAGAATTGACTCTTCCTGCCTTGTCAGAGGGTTCTGTGGTACTAAGAACATCAGCCTAAGTATCTCAGGGTATTCCAGAGATAAAGGAAAGGGCAGATGAATAGATGTTTGGGAACTTCCTAGTCAACACCAATGTAATTTAGTGTTGTTGATGAATCTGGCCCACTTAACTTGTGTTGTACCTTGTGCCCACAGCTGAGTGTCTTTCCCCTGTCTTAGCGTACTTATGTTTAAGGGAAATACTTAGTGGAATCTAGCACTAGAAACGTTTAACTGAGACATCAGTCTCCCAACACTGCCTGGATGTTAACGCCAAGGCACAGGTAGATCTTTAAAGTTCCCTTTTCCTTTTCCATTTCACAGACTGGAGGGATTTTTTCTTCTATCTCACTTAGAAAGAAATGCTTTACCAGTCAGTATCTTTTCTCTGATAAAGAAAAGATTTTGAACTTAACTGGAATGGAAATTAGAATTAAATTTTGCTTGTATTCTTTTTTTTTTTTTTTGGTTTTTTGAGACAGGGTTTCTCTGTGGCTTTGGAGCCTGCGCTGGAACTAGCTCTTGTAGACCAGGCTGGTCTCGAACTCACAGAGATCTGCCTGCCTCTGCCTCCTGAGTGCTGGGATTAAAGGCTTGTGCCACCACCGCCCGGCTGTGCTTGTATTCTTTTTAAAGGCAGTTTTGTGAGAAAACTGAAATAGTCTAAAATACCTAAGTATTATAAGAGCAAGTGATGATCTGTGCGCTCATCTTGTCTGTTTTAACGGTGTTTTCAGAAGTGATGCCAATGAATGCTTATGGGCCGTGAAAGCCCTGAAACCAAGGCTTCAGTGTAGCTCACCTCTGTATGATACTGCACAGGAGAGACTCCTGAGCGGAAAAGGGGAAATACTGACAGTGGGCACTCACTTTTTTACGCGGCATTTTTCTACTCTTTTGTCTGCTTTATATGATAATGATAAAGTGTGGGGGGGCCGTGGTGCCACACACTTTTAATCCCAGCACTTGGGAGGCAGAGGCAGGTGAATCTGAGTTTGAGGCCAGCCTGGTCTACAAAGCAAGTTCAAGGACAACCAGGACCACACAGAGAACCCTGTCTTGGAAGACAAACAAAAAAAGAAAGTATATAAAAGTCATTTCAATCTTACCCTATTAGCAAAAAAATCTATGACTGGACTGATAAATTGATAGTAACAATTTGTTTGTCAAACTATGCGCCCACCCCAACAATGGGCTAGCACAACTGGTTGTGTCTCCTTGAAACCCTTACACTGATTGTGTGAGACTTGAACAATTTAATTCTAATTTCCATTCCAGTGGACATGAGGTAGGCTCTGCCATTTCGGCTTATAAGCGCTTTTTCACTAGGGAAAAAGAATCAGCCATCATAAGGTCTTCACACTGCTACTTGACAGACATTTTTCTGGTGTGCAAACGTGTGTGTGTCTGTGTGTGTGTGTGTGAGTGCATGCACAAATAGTTGGCCTCAGGTTATGTTTCTCAGTCACTCGTCACCTGATTTATTTTGCCAGTGTCTTTTAGTAGCCCTGGAGCTCACCACCCCAGCTAGGCTGGCTAGCTAGCTTGTTCCAAGGATCCCCCGTCTCTGCCTCCCAAATGCTGGGATCACAGGCAGTTGCCACACCTGTCCAGCTTGTGTGTGGCTTTGTGGGATCCAGACTCCAGTCCTCACAGTTGTTCAACACAAGCTCTATCCACTAAGCTATCACCACAGCTCTTACTGTATCTTAATAGAACCCAGTGTGTGTGTGTGTGTGTGTGTGTGTGTGTGAAGACGGGGAGGAAAGAGAGTTTGAAAACCTCAAAGTGGTGTCAATATGTCACAGCGCTGATAACACACTGATTCTGAGACTCTGGTTGGTGTTTGAGATCTTTTGGGAGTTGTTCATTAAAAGTTACAGTTAGAATTGTGGGTAATAAAAGTAATCATCTATTTCAGGCAAGGGGTGCATTTGTTGATTTTTGGTTCTGAAGCAGGAGGAGGACTCTGGAAAGGCAAGTCTGTCCTACCCGGGGATATTGCTATGATTCGTTTCCCTAACCTACCACATCCTAAAGTGTGCTCCAGGAAACATGAGTCTCTGGAGATTTGTTTAAAACTTATCTTATGCCTAAAAATCTGCTTTTGTAGCAAAAATTTTTTGAAAATGGTTGTTCAAAGGTTAGGGATATAGTTTACCTAGAACATTTAGGATCTCTTACATGCTAACCTTCATTGTTAGGATCCAAAAAGCAGCAAGTCTTCACAAAAGTAAGTTTCCTAGTATAAATTAAAACTTTAAATTAGCATACAACATATAATCATTTCATTGTGACATTTTTATACATGTCTATGATTTTTCTATCATAGAACTCTTCCAAGATATGTCATATATGGAGAATAATGTTCTAGGGAAATATTGTGTTTTCAACTTTTTTTTCCTCCCATGTTCAAATTACACAAGAGTCACACAATTTAATAACACAGTTGATTACTTTTCCTTCTGCAATCCTTTTTTTTTCTAAGTGTGCTTCACCTGCCGTGGCCTTTCTAGCACAGATGGTTTGTGGGAGACTGAGATCATGGGCGTGTCTGTGATGATGGCAGGGCACTGGAGGTGTAGTTGATAATCCTTTGTGGTAGTAATGATCAAACATAGGGCCTTTTGCATGCCAGGCAAGTATTTCACTACTGAGCTGCATCCCCAGTCCTAAAATTTATTCTTTTCTTGGGTTACTTGAAATTATCTGGTACTTTCTTTTTTAAAGTATCTAAGATGGCTCCATATTATTTTTAATAAATTTGTCCCTTGATAATTTCATATAATGTGAGCTGCCCTACATGGGTGCCGAGCATCAGACCTGGGTCCTCTAGAAGCACGCTACACATTGCTAACCCCTTGTATTGTGGTTGCCTCACCCTTTGTTACCCCCTCTTATGCCCGTCTCTCGTTCTTGTTCATCTTAAGTCTATATTCTTTTTGAGACCTGGAGGATCTCATATATTCCAGGCTAGACTCAGTCTTGATTGGTAGCCAAAGCTGATCTTGAACTTCTCATCCTTCCTGCCTGTACCTCCTTAGTATTGAGATTACAGGCATGTGCCACCACAGTTGGTTTATGTGCTGGGGATCAAAACCAGAACTCTTTGGATGCCATTCACATACTCTACCTACTGGGCTACAAAATGTCTTATGTAAGAAAATAAAATTTAGAGTACCATTTACAAATAATATTTCCTTTGTTACTTTAGCTTAATAATGAGGGCTAGAGAGACAGAGTTTCACTTAACCAAGTTGGGACTTTTTAAACACTTGGTTTTAAAGAACATTGTAATAGCACATATAATAGTTTGCTTTCATGCTCTTCAAAATAACCCCCTTTTCATTTCATGAGACGCCATCTATTGCCCCTTTCTTTACAAGAACCTTAAGTAGTTCATTATTTAATCTTTTTTACTTCTCTCTCTACTGGAAACATACTGAGCCTGAATTTGCTTAAGACTAAAAGGTATTGTATTTTTATCTACTTGAAGATTAAGATGATCCAGCAGCCATACTAAGTAAAGTATTGGTATTGCAACTTGTCCCTGAGCAGTCACGGTGGGAATATACAAAATGACCCAATAGCAAAAAGTGTGAGGGCTCTGGGGACTTGTTTGGGGTGATTTCTGCTGGGATCCTTGGTCTGGGCTCCTGTAACCCAGCCTGAATCTCATCACTATAACTGTGTCTAATTGGGCCCTTTGGGGAGGAATTAGTACCCCAAACCAAGGAACTGTTCTAATCTGGGCTCCTTTTGAAAAACTGGGCCCCTCACAGCCTTTGATTAGAACATCTTTCTAAAGGGAACTTGTTTGTATAGTCAAGTGAGATTTTAGAATGGCTTGGGACCTTTCTGTCAAGGCTCTCTCTGCTAGTTGTGAACTTTGGTTTCTCCTCACCTGTCTTTCTCGATCTCAGGACTTGTGATTCTTTTTAGTATGAATCCCCTGTTTTAGCACAATTACCATGTCCTTCTGTGCATCGTAGTGCAGGCCTTATCATTCCAGCTGCTCGGGAGGCAGAGGCAGAAGAGTCACAAGTTTGAGGGCAGCCTGGGCAACAGCACTGTGAGCTGCAGTATCAAAACAAACTTTCTTTCTGGCTCCTGGGATGACTAGTCAGAAAAGCCCGACATCTTTCTAGCTATTCACTTTAGCAGAGCACTCAGGATCTGCAGGCTTACAGGCAGGTGCTGTAGGCAGTCTCCTGGTGAGCGCTTGTTCTTACATGGAGGAGCTGGTAGAAACCCCTACTATGGTGAAGAAAACAGGCTGAGTTGATCAGAGTGCTCTGTGCCTAGATACCTTAAGGGAGTGACACTGTGACAGTTGTCTAGCTCAACATAGATTTCTTCCCCCCCCCCCCCACTTAAGAGTTTATTAGAGGAGATGCATGAACAATCCTGGGGAAGTTGGTGTGAAGAAAAGAGAACTTGAAGATGGCACGTTCAGCTTTTAAAGGCTGCCTAGCGCATGCGCACAGGGGGATGACATAGCTACGTCACATGCAGATGACCTCAGCATAGATTTAAACAAATGTCTTCATCTTTGTCCTTCACTGTCTAATTTTTGTTCTTGAACCTTAGTTGAAGGTTGATTTATGTTCACATCTCAATCCTATTCCCAAGCAGCATGGAAAAACCAGGCTGGAGGACTCACCCGTGTGCCTTGTGGGACTCTGCTAGGTGTCCTTTCTGTCTTTCCTGAACCATGATTGTCACCATGCTTGATGACCTAAGTTCCATCCCTGGGACCCACATGGTAGAAGGAGACACTCAGCTACGACAAGTTGTCTTCTGACCTCTGTGAGCATGGCATAGCACAGATACACACAAGTGAATTTTTAAAATGTAATATTTTTTTAAAAGACTATCTTAAGGCCAGATTGTCACACACAGTAAAACAGTGGAGGTGTTGACACAGGCTCTGCTGTGTGAGCACACATTTTAAACTATGGGAATGACATGACATTTTAAACCTTTCACCTCCTATCACTTCAGAATGTGAAAAATGGTAAGGATTATCCTTTATAAAGCAAAAGAAAATCAAATCCAAACTACCCCCCTATAGATTTTTTTCAGCCTACCCCAGGGCATCTCTAAAGTTAATAACTGTGAATTCGCTGTATCTGGAAGGTTGGGGGTGGTTTTTACTGCTAGCAAAAATCTATTTGCACATCGTTCCTTTCATTTCCTAGGCATCTGCCATCTGCTTTGTGTAAGCCGCAGGATTTCAGCTCCCAGACAGCTGAAACTAAACATTATATTTAGCTGTTCCCAATACAGCCTACTGGTGGGGAACCTGCATTAGCACTGTGGTGGGAATGGTAGTTAGAGGGAGTATTAATAAGGTTGCTATGGTTTTTTAGGTCTGGATATAGTCTCTGATTCAAGACAAGAAAAGTTTGAGTGCATTCTGTTAAAGGCTTTGGGTATTCCCACTAAGTGAGTTTTCCAAGAAGACATGTTTCTCTAGGTGATAGGAAATGGTCTACTAAGTGAGCTAGGGCATTTCATGGAATACCCCAATCACATTAAGACCAATCTGGAAACAGGGACAATTATACCAAATTCTTAACTTTGGAACTTTTCAAATATTTTTGCCTTCAGATATTAAACCCTACTCTTTTCCTAGCCCTCATGTGGAGTATTTAAATTCCTACTCAGGTTCACCAGTCTCTATGTTTCCATTTGTGGCTTAGGTGAAAATGGATTTTCAGAGGCTTGACAATCTCAGGTGCGAGTTCCATCTCTGATCCGTACCATTGTAGATGGAATCCTGTCACAGCACTAAGGTCCCAGCTATGCAGTTTAAGTGCAGCCACCACCAGAACTGGTCCCCATTTGAAGTGATACATTTGTTCAGATTTTCTCAAAGCCCAGGAGCTCCTTTCATTTTGTTTTAAATTACATGCATGAGTGTGTATCTGTGTGTGGGTATATACATATGAGCAGTGCCATCGATGCCAGAAGAGGCAGGCAGAAGCCCTGGAACTGAAGTCACCACGGCTGTGAGCCATCTTCTGTGGATACTAGAAACTCAGTTCAGATCCTTTGCAAGAGCATCAAGTGCTCTTACTGCAGAGCCATCTCTTCAGCCCCAGGAACTTATTTTTAAACTTAGGATTTCTTCCTTTTGGGCAGAGAAAGATTCTAATGCCTCATTTTAGAAATACTTGTCTTGATTACATCACATATCCACAATCCTCATAACTAATATCTTGACTATGAAGTGTTGAGTCATATCTGCCTTGGTCATGGTCTCTGGTTAGCTTATGTCTAGACAGTTCTGTTGTGTTTGCCTTTAGCTATTAAATATTTTGTGTTGGCAGCTTGTTTATGTCATCATTAGCTGATTTTCTGCATCTCTCTCATTGGCAACATCCACATGTGTTCTGAAGCTATCCAAGTTAAAAATTTCCAAATTAGCTCTACCTCTTCAACTACTGTATTTCATTCCTGGAGCTTTGGAAAGACTATTTCTGACACAGACGTTTGGTGTGTCAAGTTCACACTCTCTTCTGGGGGCCTAATGCTGGAATCTGTGCTTCTTTTTGAGACAGAATCCCACTATATAGCTGGCTTTGAACTCACAGAGATCTGCCTGCCTCTAAGAATTTTTATTTCAGTCCTGAACGTTCTGTAGTCATCTAAAGCCATGCTTCAGGTCTCTATACAGAGCTGTCATCTCCTTTGGTAGCATCACATGGGATCTCCCAGTGAGTCTGGCCCCTCTGACAATGTCCTTTCCAAAGCAGGGTGCTCAGAATGGAAAGAGTGGATGGTTCCAACCAAGAGTGTGCTAGTTTCCCTTCATTTGGTGAAAATCTTGTCTCTAGCGATAAAGTGCAGCTTTGCCTCAGCCCTTATTTTCTGTCCCTCACCTCTGAGCCCCTAGAGAGAGAAAGAATACCCACTAACTCTACTGCCCAGGAGTTTACCCTGCAGTGTGATTAAGAGAGCCCTTCCCCGAGGCCAAGTGAAAGTGAAGGGACCCCACTCAGAGCAGAGCTGTGTTTCCCGTTTGAGCAGACTCCAGCCCGCCTTGCACCCACTCCTTTGATGATCACTACATCTAGGTTCTCCTGGGGAACCTCTGTTTGGTGTTGCCTTTGTCTCTTTCCTCTCATACATGAAGAGGGCTCTGAGTAGTTTACCATGGCCTTTCACATCCATGGTTTTCATATCATTGCTTTCTTCTCTCCCCACCTCTGTGAGTGGCCGTGTGTATGCACGTTAGGTCTTCCTCAGGTGCCTTTCTCTATTCTTCACCATGCTGTTTTGAGAGCAGATCCCTCACCGAACCTAGAGCTCACTGTTTCTGCTGCACTGGTTGGCCTGAGAGCCCTTCCCCCACCCACCTGCATCCATTCGCCAGCACTGGACTTACAGGTACATGCTTGACTTTTATGTGCACGTTGGGCATCTGAACTCAAGTACTCATGCTCGTGTAGTAGGTACTTTGCCAGCTGAGCTAAACCCCCTCCCAGCCCACTTTCCTTCTTAAGATCTTTGACAAATCTCACAATTAGGTTTCTCCTTTTGTTGGCTTCCTCCTATTTCCATGCCAACATGACCACATCTACCCTACAAGCCTTGCATCTCGTATTTGCGCTGTCAACTTTTGTGACCAGAGACAAAGCTTACATTCATTTCTGTTTAGCTCTGTCTCCTTACTCGGCCTCTTCTCCAGCTTGTCTACTGGCATTCCACCATCTGCAGTCTTTGCTTTTAATCGGCTTCTGTCCAGCCACCTGGAAGCATTCCTTACTTGCTCTGGAATGGCTAGATATCTGATTGGCTTATTTGAGTGGCAGCTCTCATCAAGGGCATACAGTCTTCGGCTGCCCTTAATAGAACTTGAAGACATAAGCCACACTGCAGCTGCCCTTGTTCAGTGCCCAATCTCATTACTACAAACCTCCTGGTCCAGAGAGAGAGAACTCTGCACCTGCTCATGCGCTCCCTAGTGTCTGATCTACCTCTAAGAGTCACTTGATCAGTTTTTCCACTTAATTAGGGAGAGGGAGATCTGTATTTTGACTGTTAGAGACATGTTAGCAAGCACTGAGATCATTTTGTTGATGTCTGACTCTAGATCAGCTGACAGTCCGCTAGCTAAAGCTCTGCATCAGCTCTCCTTGCCTGTAGGAGTATATCATCACCACACCACAGAGACTTGATGTGAATCTAAATATTCCTGAATGTCATTTTTTTTCTTTTCTTTTCTTTTTTTTTTTTTTTTTTTTTTTTTTTTTTTTTTTTTTTTTTTTTTTTTTTTTTTTTTTTTTGGTTTTTCGAGACAGGATTTCTCTGTAGCTTTGGAGCCTGTCCTGGAACTAGCTTTTGTAGCCCAAGCTGTCCTCGAACTCACAGAGATCCGCCTGCCTCTGCCTCCCTCCCAAGTGCTGGGATTAAAGGCGTGCGCCACCACCGCCCGGCTTAAATGTCATTCTTATGTCCTGTTCCTTTGCATCTCCTAGAAGTAGAGGGTCAACTTGGTTGTGTGGTCACCTCTGCCTAGGACTTTAATATTTGGATTTTGGGGGTAGTATAGATCTGTAACATGGCTCCTACCATGCTGCTGTCATCAGGGTCATGGCTGAATTGATGGTGGCTGACAGAAACCAACTTCTTTTTGTTGTATTTCTTTATCAGCCAAAGTAGAATTATTTTTGGATAGTTCCCTAAAATATCTGACAATAGTACAGAAGGTCCTTGGGATAAGACAGAAACTACAGAGAGTTTGGGAAAACTTTTAGGAAACATTTATGTTAGTAATTCAATTTACTAATTTCTATCTTGTGTATACATGTTATGTGTATAGTGTGTGTGTGTGTGTGTGTGTGTGTGTGCATGCGTTAGTGAAGGCCAGAGGTTGAAATAAGAAAATGGACAACAATATGCAGATGAAAAGAAGCTAAATATCTTGACTATTAAGTAAATGCCAATCTTAACCATGGTGGGGCCACATCTCCCCACCAGGATGGTTTTAACTCCACAAATGACACACAAAGGCTGGTGCTCTGCTACTTTGTGGGTTGGATGCAAAATGGTTTATAGCTGCTGTGGAAAAGAACTCGGCAGTTTCTCAGAAACTGAAGCACTGAGTGGCTGGAGAGACAGCTCAGCAGTTCAGAGCGCGCGTTCTACAGCCACAAGAAGCAGAGCTAGAATTCCAGATCCAAAAAGGCTGAAGCAGGAGGCTTCTGGGACTTGCTGGCTTCCGGGTTTACCAAAAGGCCTCCACAGATATGCCTGTGCACACATGTACACTTCCATAGACACCTGTGAATAACACAGAAGTAAATCTTTTTACATTGAAATCAAATTGCTGTCTAAGTTCATCCCCAAGTATCTATCCTGAAAACTAGAAACATCTGCTCCCAGAAGTGGGCGTGCACATGTCAAGAGTGTCAGTCACAGCAGACTGTGGAAATGACCAGTGTCATCAACGGACATGTGAATGAAATGTAGGGGAAGGTGTGTAGTGGAATATCATTTAGCCATAAATAATAAGTGATCCTCCAGGCTACAGTGTAGATGATGTGGTGCTGGGGATCGAGTACAAGGCCCTGGGCATGCAGCATGGGTGACCCTCAAGACCTCATGAAGATCAAAGAAGCCAGATGGAACAGATCTCTTAGTATGTGATTCACTGTGTGGAATACCCAGAATAGTTAGTGTAGAGAAGGAATGTAGAATGGTCCCAGGGAGTGGATAAGCAGGTAATTAGTGGATCCAGGACTTCCTGTTGAGGTGTCAGAAGCATATCATAACCTTAGGTCATGTCTGCACACAGTGTGAACGTACTGAGTCACACTCAATCATTCACTTTTAAATTGTTGATTTGGCTGGACATGGTGGCTCACACCTTTACTCCCAGAATTCTGAGGTTGGAGGGTCTCTGTGAGTTTGAGGCCAACCTGGTCTACATAACAAGTTCTAGGCCAGTCAGAGCTACCTAATGAAACCCAGTGACATGCTTCCTCTAACAAGGACATACCTCCTCACAAGGACACACCTCCAAGTCCTTCCAAAACAGTTCAACTGGGGACTAACCATACAAATATATGAGCCCCTGGGGGTCATTCTCATTCAAGCTGCCACATTTAAAAAAAAAAAAAAAGGTAAAAGAAGAAATGGTTGACGTGGGGAGATGGCTCGTAAGTATTTGTTGTGTAAGCAAGAGGACCTGAGTTCAGATCCCAGCACACACAGTCCTGTAATTCTAGCACTGTGCCAGACTGGGGAGGACAAGCCGTTTCACCAAGCTTGCTGACTGCCTGTGGAGCTCCGGTTCTGTGAGAGACCTGTCTCAAGGACCTACAGTGGAGCACAGGACACCCACCCTCTCCCCTAGCTTCCTTGTATACTCATAGGCACGTGCACCGGCACACAAGTGTATACAACACAGACACACACTGCTGATTTCATGCAAGAAAGGGAAAAGAATGGCTGAATGTTGGCCTGGTGGTGGTGGCATGCGCCTTTAATTCCAGCACTTGGAAGGCAGAGGCAGGCAGATCTACGTGAGTTCAAGGCCAGCCTGGGCTACAGAGTGAGTTCCAGGACAGCCAGGGCTGGATGTCACGAGGTGTGCTGAGAGAATACTTCTAAACTGGAAAATAGCTGTTCCAGTAAAGACCAACATGGGAAGAGGTTGGGATAGGGGAGTCTTGAGTGTGAAGTCAGCCTGGACTATCTAAGTGAGACTGTTTATCAGAAAAAAGGAGATGGGGAAGGGGGAAGCTTGAGCAATTAGACTCTGCTTTGGGAAATCACTAGTGGGGGGAGGGAGTCCAGGTGAACTGCAGAATGGCTTGAATTGGAGCCATTGGAGACAGGAAACAGCTGTTTTACTGAGGCAGCTGAACTTAGCCCTTAGGCAGAACAGAGTACTGAACTGGCACTTGTACGTAGAACACTAAACCAGGGAAGACGGTAGACACTGGTGCACATTCAAGCAGAGTTTCATGCCTGGCTCAGGAAGCTATAGGAACTGCAGCTGTGCCTGAGGTGTGGGGCAGTGCTCCGGGTGCTGCCTCACCTGCTCTCAGGGAATCTTAACAAGCAGCACATGGTTTTCTTCTGGTGTGCAGATGAGGGGAACAAGTTTCTGTGGCCTGGCTGTAAGCCCAGACAGGTTTGATTGGAGAGCCATGATAGTTCATGATGCAGAGATTAATAGAAGGGATTTTTTTTTGAATCCCACTTGTTCAATCCTCATCTTAAGGGGGTGTAGAGAGGAGCAGTAAAGACATTTCTCTTTGGGTGACCCAGAGTGTGAGTCTTCTCATAGAGCCCTCCAGGTGAAAATATCTGGCCAGCAGATAGACCTGTGGACAGGAGCTCACAATGGGAGGTTAGACTATAGCCTCCATGCCCCCTCCCCAGCTTTCCACCTGCCACCCCCTCGGAGAGATCCCCTGGCTCGCGCCCTGCTAGAGGCATCTGGGGTCAGACAGTTGGCCCATCTTGCAGGACCACACTCCAGCCGCAAGGCTGCTCTCCCCAGCATGGCTCCGCCATTGCTGTTGGAGAGACCCGGTCAGACTTCCCATCTTTATGCTTATTCCTGGGGTTCAAAACAAAGAAATTCACAATCCAGTCTTCTAGGCTCTGGGAAAGAGAAACATGGACAAGCAGATGTTTTCTCTGGTTTTGAACGGGTTTCATGTCATGTAGCTTGGTTTCACTTGGTCTATTAAATGCTCCCTGAAGGGCTGTGGTAGAACACCCTCTGTTCCAGCTTCCAGTGATCCAGAGAGTAGGGTGATAAGGGCTGTTCAAAGGAGTAAAGCCTCAGCATGTTCCCTGCCCCCGCCCCCGTCCTCCTGGGGTCCAGGATAGCCCTGGGACAGTTTGAAAAACCTTTCATCACAACAGAAGCCCCAAACCTCCCTTGAGCCTATGGTCTCCCTGGCAGGCCTGGTGCGGGGCCCAACCTTCTCAGGCTTGTAGGCTTT
Organism: Dicrostonyx torquatus; assembly: GCA_028555095.1. NCBI lineage: Eukaryota > Metazoa > Chordata > Mammalia > Rodentia > Cricetidae > Dicrostonyx > Dicrostonyx torquatus. The sequence goes on from JAQHUG010000199.1 coordinate 2,305,365, forward strand.
TCTGAAGCATCCCTTCCCCTGGGCTGTTGTTTGTCCTGCACTGAACTCTGTCTGTCCTCAGGAGTTATGGCTGCACAGCTCTGTATGGGTTTGTGCCCCTACCGATCAGGGAGCCGGGAGAGCACACAGGGAGGTGAAGAACCAAGCAGACCCCACACAGCTGCAGCTTTGCAGCCGGGTTAAGGAAGCCTTGCTGAGCCCTGTCTCCTGTCTCTCCTCTCCCATCCAGGTGGAAGTGAAGCCGTACGTGCTGGATGACCAGATGTGTGACGAGTGCCAGGGCACGCGCTGCGGTGGGAAGTTTGCCCCATTCTTCTGTGCCAACGTCACCTGTCTGCAGTACTACTGTGAATACTGCTGGGCCAGCATCCACTCCCGAGCCGGCCGCGAGTTCCACAAACCGCTGGTGAAGGAGGGAGGCGACCGCCCTCGGCATGTCCCGTTCCGCTGGAGCTGAGCGCCAGGCAGACCCAGCTACAAGTACTGGAGTAGGATCACAAGGAGGAAGAGAGGGCACTGCCTCAGGGCTCACGGTGTTCTGGAAATCTGTGCATTCGTTCTCAATTTTTAAAGAAGAAATGGGTCTTTTTATTATTATTATCATTTACAGTCCATATTACTGAACTCAGCGTCCAGTATAATGCAGAATCGCAGAGTGTGTAACGGTACCCATTTGCACTTTGACTCACAACTTGTCTGCTTGGTACCTTGATTTCTTACACCTGATCTGTCACCTCCACAGTATGTAGACTGCCATTCTCATCAGCGGCCGTCAGGTTGGCGTCTGTGACTCTTTGTTTGATGTTGTGTTGTCGTCGCTCTGATTGGTTTGACTGGAGCATGTACTTGTTTTCAGAAACTTAGAGAGTCGCCCTAGGACAGGACTTACCAAAGGTCCCACGTGTAAGGCCAACGTAGCAAACGCTTTACAATCAGTAGTGGGGTCACGTAGAGTAGGGTAGCCCTTCATGAAAGTAAGCCGTAGTTGCTCTGTGCTCGGACGTACGGATACCTCACAAGCTGGGTCTTTCATTTTCCTTCATGTTTGATTTTTGTTTTGCTGAGGATTTGGGTTAGATGTTTTAGTGTGATGTAAATTTATGCTGCAATAGCTTTTGCTGCTATTAAAATGATATTGTTGATACCATAATACTCTATTCAGGCTAAGGTATCAATTAAAAACAAGAACCCAACAACACACTTTCATGGTTTAGGGAATAGAGCAAGCTGCCGGAGGAGACCAGAAGAGACTAGAGAGAGCCAGTGGAGGCCGCCGTTCCTGACTGCATGTTTACTTAATGCGGTTGCTGCATGCAATAAATTTTATATCCAATGTCTAGTATAAAACCTTCCCACAATGCACAAATTAAGAATCTATATAAGCTATAAAATACTCATTTTTTAAAAGATTTTTTTCATTCAAAAGTATTGGTAATCAGTGGGAGGAAGGCATGCCTCAATGGGTGGAATGTCATGGACAGGAAGAGCCCATAACAGGACGACCATCACTCAAACCAATAGAACACCTAGGTGTAGGATACTCTTACAGCAAACCTGTGGGTGGTAGATGAAGTGCTGCGGTGCTGTTATATCTTGTGCAATTTATTTTATATAGTAAAGTGATTATGTCTAACTGTGATCAAATGTAACTGTTGAAAGCCTCTGTGTCAGACATTAATGAACTTGACCATTCATAGCTGGTATATTATTGAGTAACACCTGAGCTCTGAGTTATGACCTCGTGAAGCTCACCCCACTTTACACAGCTTCAGATCTTGTCCAGAAAGCCAAAGAGCTCGTCTTCGCTCTCAAACACTAAAAAATGTACACAGTATCTAGAAATAAGCTGTCAAGTTGACACTGAGGCACACATCTTTTAAAAAGCCACATAAGGGTGATGCTAAAGCAATGTCTGACTGAGATGGCCTGGGCAGACGCGGCCTTGGGTGTGAGACACTAACTACAGGTCCCTGGATTCACCCTGTAAAGCCTGGCTGCGCTGGTGCCCTGCTCGTCCTACCGTGGACATTCTTTTAGCATTCACTCCTGGGCTGCGGAGAGGAATAGAAACACGCACGGTGATTGCAAGACTGTAAAGCTTTTTAATCCCTTCTTCCTTTGTTCTGAATTCTGGGGACAATCTGACTGGATGTCACACTGCAGAGTAGATCTAAGTCACTGTGTTTTTTGTGCTGTGATTTCCTGTACTGTCTTAAAGTTAGTGTTGCCTGTCTTTTGTTGTAGTTTGTTCTTTTTGTTCCTCCAGTGTTGAGTTGTGAATACTGGCTCTCCAGCTACAGTTTGTTTTCAAAAAGAGGAGAAAAAAAAATAGTTTTTTACTGAATTAAAAGATGCCTATTAGAACCCTCCCCCTTGGGGTTTTCTCTGGGCCTTTTGGTAATAATTGCTTTTCTGCAGCCCAGATGTGGTTTCATTTTGTTTTGTTCCTTTTTTTCTATGTTTGTGTTTTACTTTTTTTCATCTGTATGGGAAATTTTGTTACGCACTACTACTTTTTATATTCTAGAACGTTTTCAAGAGTTGGCTGATGATTTTTGTTTGTTTGTTTGTTTTTAAGGAAAAGGCATGCTTTCTGACTGACCTGATCTTTTGCAATACCTCAATTTTGAAATATAGGAAAGAAAATGATATTTTCTAAGTAAGTTTATTCAGAAAATATATATTAATTTAATTCTGCAAGAAAATGATTTAACAGATGGGTAACTTTATTTTTTTCATGCTTATTTGTGTTTTTTGAAAATGAAGAAGTTAGAGCTTTATAACTATAATATTAAAGATCATATCTAACCTACAGAAATCTACCTAATTATGTGAAAGATGCAGATGTTTGGAAGAGGCTCCCCTCTTTCGTGTCCTAAAACAACCCTGAGCTCTAGAGAAGCTGGAAGCCTGGGCAGCGTAAACTAACGCGGGGGCCACAGTGTCTGTCGCGGAGGGAGACCAGGTTGTGAGAGACTTAGGTGACGGAACTACTTTCCCTTGATTTGTATATTTATATCAAGTGTTGATTGTGTGGCTGACCAGGATTGTGAAAGAGTTCTTCTGTTTGTATTTTTTTAAAGAGAACTTTTTTAGTTTATTAAATTATAACATGTTCCCTTTTGTTTTTGTAAATAAATGTGCCCCCCAAGTTCTTAATGTTATATTAAAAGAGAGGGTCCTTCAAAAAAATTATTTTTTAAAACACAGAGGTGTTCTGCCCTGCAACTTGACTGGGAAGCCCCTGGTAACAGGCCCTGCCGTGGCCTTCCTTGCTGGGACACTTGAACTAGTGGACTTTTGAAGGCTGTACTAACCTCGACTCTTTGTTGTTACGTGCAATACTGTTTGTACTGTTTGTATAAAAAATAGAAAAAAAAAAGAAAAGAAAAAAGGCATAAATCTTTATTGCAGATTTATTTTCATTGCAGACTTTAGACATTGTGACTCACAGAACACTCATTTTCTACTGTCAAATACGTACCTTTTCCTCATGCTGGTATTTTTTCAATAGTAACGTAGCCTTTGTACTGAGACAAATTTTCATTGTTATTTTTAGAAAGATTTTTTGCTAAGAAAAAAATTAAACATATTTACATATTTTTCATTTTATTTCGTATTTTCTTTAAGGAGTGCTTTCTCAATCATTACTAGAGTTGTTTCTGGGAGGGACTTTCATATCTGGTCAACGTCATAATATTATTTTGTATTTTTACTTGGAATAAATTAATTTTATGATGCTAATTCTTTAAAAGTTTATTTTTTTCATTTTCAGTTATTTTTGAAGCTAAAAACCTTTGTAATATTGTTACTAAAGTGTCTAGTTTTTTGAAATGCAAAGCTTTATGTATTAACTTGCTGATGTGGTTTACAGTAGTGGCAACGACGGAAACAGTTGGTTCTGTAAAGCGACTGGGACTGTAACGGACAATTGGGTAATAAAATGACAGAATGAGCCGAACGTGCGGGATCTTGACAAGCCTTTTCCTTTATTACAGCGGTTTAGTGTGAGACTAGGGATGTCATAGTACAGGTCTCTGAGGATGTCACAGTGTTTATACAACACCAGATGCAGCAGAATCTGTCTGTGACCTGGTAATGAAATCACCCTCCTGAAATAGCATGGAGTGTGAAGCCACGCTCGGCCAGCAGTGTTCAGTGCTTTCCCTAAAACTCCATTGTGTGCACCGTGTGTGTGTGTGTGTGTGTGTGTGTGTGTGTGTGTGCCACCAATTGCTGTCCATGTATGAGCTGGTGCCTTTCCCTCCCGGATTTTTACGTGCATGCACAGTGGTGACCAGTGAGAGAAGACACCGCCATGTATGTTGCATGACCTGAATGCTTCACCTGGCGTGTCCCTGGAAGGGCTGGAGGCAGGCCCTGGGGATGCACACTGCACATCACCACTGTATATGTGTCAGCTTCATCTTCCTCCCTTCTCCTCTGTTCCCTGTCATAACACCCTTTGCTTACCTTTTCTCCTGGTGACACTGGGCCACTCTGCATGATGTCTGCCTTCCTGCTGCTGCTTCTCCAGCCCCCAGCCCCACCCCCAGCCCCTGAAGTGCACTGTGAACGCAGCTGTGGCAAAGGCATCTGCAGCTCCTGCAGAGACGTCTCAGTTACCGAGCTGGTGTTGTGTAAACAGAACATCCAGGGACAGGGACGCCTCTAGATGGCATTTCTGCTAGTTGTTGGTGGCCTCGTCTAGTCGTGTTGGAGAGGAGGTTAATCAATAACTGGGGTCCGCATGTGTCCAGAGTTGGCTCTTGGGTTCGCTCTATGTATTCAGTTTTGTAAATAATATATAGATTAGATCAAGTTGTGATGTAAAATTTTAACTCAAATTGGGTCCTGTTGGTTGGAATTTTACATTAACTACAAATAAATGATTAGGAACAGAAGAAACTGGGAAAATTCTTGTTTAGTGGTATAAAGATTATGCTTAGATTTCTGCCTATATCTTGTGTTTTATAGCTTGTTAGTGAGGCATGGGCTAATGCAGTGGACTGCATTTATGCAAATAGCAAATAGCTGCTAGTTTTCATTTTATCTCTTCTATTAGCAACAAAGTGGCATTTAACTGGGTAAAGCTCCTTACCTAAATATTTGAGTATTGTGACATCTCAGCTTGCAAGGTTTGAATGAAAGGTTAGTCACAGAGTAGTGAAAAAACAAAGTGTCTTTTTGTTAAAAGCGGCTTCTCTGTGCTGCTCACCTCTCTATCACTAGCCGTAGGGTGTCTGCTACCATCCTTTTTTCTTTTATAATAACCAAACTCATCACCTCAGCTGCCGCAGTGTTCCATTCCCACCACGGAGTGTTTTATAACGGATGCTGTTGACTGAATACCCCACAGTGGGTCAGGAGTGAACCGTGAGTCCAGGGATTTGACTTTGTGTGATCATAGTAGTTCAATGGGTCCAGTGGAGAGCTTGGGTGCTAACACAGGGGACGCCTGCTCCTGGACATAGTGCTGTTGGGGTACAAAGTGTTAGGCATTTGTATTTTTGCTGTCAAAATGATGGACATGACTTTTAGAGTGTTCCCAGCTAGGATCTCTGTATTTGTTTTTCAACTAACAACTAATTTGAACTGTACTGTGTCTTTCTTACCTGTTCTCTTGGATTGTTTGCTCTGGTAACCCTTCCTCTGCCCTGGGACTTGGATTAATACTGCTTGTATGGATTCGCTACTGTGACTGAGCGTGGAACTCATGCAGCTGTCGCTTACCTGCTTACCTTTGTAGTTTGGACTTTTTTCTGTAATAACAACTTATTAAATCTAGTTGTACGAAGCACTGACGCTTGTCATCCTTTGCTACGGAATATCTCTCCGTGTGCTTGCTCCGCCTCAGGGGAAAAAAACAAAAGCCCCAAGTCTTCCAAATAGTTACCCTATTCCATCAACGCTCCCCTTTCCCGAACACCACACTTTCAAATGCACGTGTAAACCTGAAGGAGGAAAGTGTTTGTGGGCTCAGATGATAGATGTGGGGGCTTAGGAGTTTTCTTTTTCACGCTCTTGGTGGTCCTCTGGGTCTCAGGCAAGCTAAATTTAGGATCTGTCCCTGAGTTACAAAGCCTTGGGTTCTAATTGCCAGCAGGTTGCTACATGAGGCCAAATTATTTAATCAGAACCATTCTGAAAAGGTGAGTATTAATGTCATCTTAGTTTTCGTAATTGCACCAGAGTTTCTTAATGATTTTTTTTTTTTCAGAAAATGGGGCCTTGCTGCAGTTTTCTCAGAGAGTCAACCGGTCCTCCTTGAAGGATAAGGATGAGGAACCGGGCACAGGGCGGTTCCATCCGGGTGGGTCTGGGCACAGGTGTTTCTGGGATGAAGGCCTGGGGTCCCGCACGCTGGAACCCAGCTAGGGTGGCACCGTACTCTGGGCTCCTCCACCACCACAGTGACTCTCTCGGAATAGGGAGGGGAGGAAAGGGGAGGAAGAGGGTCGTCATGGGAGGAGGGGGAGCAGAAAGCTGAGAGGTCTGGGAGGCAGGGCCGTGGCATCTGGTTGGCTCTCCCACGCGACCTGACCCTCCCTCAGCGCGTGTCCTGTCCATGCCTGCCCCACATCTGCCTCCACCTCGCCAGGGCATTGCAGGAGTGGACTCCAGGGCACTGCCCTACAGGTGAGTGCACTGCACTCGCACCAGGCCTACAGGGACCCCAGGTCACCCAGCAAGGCTGTGACTGGTGCCACCCTGCAGCCATGGGGCTTGTCGCACCACCCCGTGGCGGGCTCCTTTAAAGTCTCCTTTCTGAACAGCTACACATTAAGGAACAAATTGAGTCCTCTTCTCAGGGTAGCCATCTGCCTTGGACCCCGTACTAGTCCGTTCAGAAAATGGTTCTGATGTCCTACCCTGTGACATGAAGGCGGAGGAGGTGTGTGAAGGTGTCATTGAGACAGAAGCTTTGGGCTTGACCCTGTGTGTGGTAGACAGCACAAGCTCAGCTGTTGGGAAGAGGGGGTCTAGTGTGCATGCTCTGCAGAAGCATCCATCACCAGTGAGCACCCTGCTTTTAAAGAGGTCTGAGGGCTGGAGAAGTGGCTCAGAGATTAAAAGCACTGACTGCTTTTCCAGAGGTCCTGAGTTCAATTCCCAGCAACCACATGGTGGCTCACAACCATCTGTAATGAGATCTGGTGCCCTCTTCTGGCCTATAGGATATATGTAGGCAGAACACTGTATACATAATAAATCTTTAAAAAAAAAAATAAAGAGGTCTGGTGTAGGTCTCCACACCCTCGACACATTTCCAGTAAGACTCACACACGAATCCCCCTTTCCCCCCACCTCCGTCTTTGAGCTGGAGTAGCTGAACTAAGTCGATGGAAGCCAGAAGGGGCTGGGGGCTGCGTTTTGTGTGGGACTTTTCCTGTTAGTTGGTGACTGAGATCTGTGAATTAACCCACAAAGATCAACAGAAGACAAACGTTAATGCACCGTGTAGCCGCAGCTCCCTGCCGAACTGGACAGACAGGCAGGAAAGCGCCTCCTCCCGCGACTCGGTGGTGGACGCGTGTGTGCTGCTTGATGTTGACCTGAGGCACTTGCGCGGCCTCAGCCTCAGCGCTCCCCACGTTTAGATAAAGAAAGTCCCAAAAAGCCGCTCTTGTCAGCTGTTGAATTGTCTTCAACTTAAAATAGCATTCATAGCAAGCCTGGGTGTTCGAGCCAAGCCACAGCCTCGGTGTAATGGGTAGTTTTGTAAGAAACTGCCAAACTGTCTTCAAACCTTAGTGCCTCTTACTGCACCCTACCCTCCAGGATCCTCCCCAACCCCCCGAAATGCAGTCTGGTTGCTAGATCCTTTGCAGTGTTTCTCATTTGTGTTGGCTTTTTTGCTGTTCTAAAAGGTGTTAGTAGTTTTGTTCATATTTGAAATGATCTGCCACAGGGCTCCTCTGTAGCTTTGGAGCCTGTCCTAGAACTCTCCCTGTGGACCAGATTGGCCTCAAACTCACAGAGATCCACCTGTTTCTGCCTCCCAAGTGCTGGGATTAAAGGTGTGCGCCACCACTGCCCAGCATAGATCATCTTTTGGCATACTCTTTGTGTTGTTTTTCATGTGCATGGTTTATATTTTTAGGATGGGGTATTAACTCTGGCTGAGCTGGTACTGGCCATGTAAGCCAGGTTGACTTTAAACATGCAGCGTCTGCGACCTCTCAGCCTTCAGTGTCTGGGCTGCCACACACTGAGACACAAACCACTTCTGAGGTCAGGTGTGTGGGGCAAACAGCTCTGTAGCGGACACCTGATGTTACCTTGCTTGGTTCTGCCACTGCCTGCCTGGAGACTACATTAGCTCTCACAGGTTGAGAGCCCAGTCCCCAAATCTGCCTTATCTCCCCAACTTTAGATGCCAACACAGCCCACTCTGGGACATTTGTTTACTGCTTAGTGAAGGGTATTGCCAAGGTAGCTGTGTTGGCGAATGTCAGTCTGCCGTACCTGGGAAGAAGGCACTCAACTGAAATATAGCCTCTGGTAGACCGGCCTGTGTGTGTGTGTCTCTTGGGCATTTTCTTGGTTGTTAACTGAAGTAGGCGGGTCCACCCCGCTGTTGTCAGTCAAATCTCTACAATGATGGGCCTGAAAAAAGCTAGTACAGTGTATGATGTGTGTGTGTGTGTGTGTATGTGTTGTGTGTGTGTGTGGTGTGTAAAACTAGCTGAATGTGAGCCTGGGAGAACGCTAGTAAGGGGTGTGTATCCATCCTCTGTGCTTTCTACCTCAAGCTCCTCCTTGGCTTCCCGTGATGACCTTAAAGATGTGTTGTTTTGATGATGGTGTTGATCCTAACAAAAAGCAAAGACTAGGAAGGATGCAAGGAAAGGGATGGCAGGGCGGCTATGGCGGAGGGCTGCGGAAGTATGGCCATCACGGGTGTCTTGTTAAACAAGAAATCTTTGTTTAACCCAGGGTCACCTTTTTTTCTTCTTTGGAGTCCGGGTCTCATGTAGCCCAGGCTGGCTCCCAAATCACTAAGAAGTCAAGGATGACCTCCTGCCCCTGCTTCTCCCTGCTGAGTGCTGGAATGACACGTATTTGTCACCATGCTGAGGATGAAAGCCAGGGCTTCCTACATACAAGGCTGACTTTTGTCATTGTCAACCGAGCCACAGCCTAGCTCCCATGCTTTTGTCTGCTTTATTTTAGTTTAAGATATTATGTTCACAATTGGGCTAAATTTTGCACAGCATCATACACATATGGGTGAATTATAATAGGACCCGACTTTGGAGACTGTCCTTTTTTTTTTTTTTTTTTATTTAAGACCTTTATTAACAGGTGCTTGCAGTTTGTTGACTTTTTTTGAAAAAATCAAGTTGTAAACTTTTTATTACAAATTAAAAATGAAGTTCTTAAAAATCTTAACTTGACCAGATATGAAACAATTTAAAAACCATTAAAGGTGTATT
>JAQHUG010000199.1:2315479-2335146 GCA_028555095.1 Dicrostonyx torquatus
GCACCCTGGTTGTCAGCACCCTCCATCACTTCTCCTTGCACAGGAGGGTTGGAATACTGTGGTCGACGCCCATAGGGTCTCCGCAGATAGTAAGGTGGGAACCTTCGCCTGCGATAGGGCCGGCGTTGTTGGGCTTGGCCTTCAGGAGCACTTTCCGAACCCTCGTTCTTTTCCCCACTCTCACTATTCTGGTAATTCTGCTGGTAATTACGTGGAGGACCCCTACGGCGTGGATAGCGTCTATAATGGTTACGGTCTGCTGCGTATTTACTGCCTTGAACTGGAACTCCACCAGGGCCTGTAACATTTGCTGCCTCCGCACCCTTTTCTCCTTCAACAACATCAAACTCCACAGTCTCTCCATCTCCTACACTGCGAAGGTACTTCCTGGGGTTATTCTTCTTTATGGCAGTCTGGTGTACAAATACGTCTTCCTTGGTGTCATTCCTGTTGATGAAACCGTATCCGTTCCTTACATTGAACCATTTTACTGTTCCCAAAACCTTCGTTGCGATGATCTTCTTGTCCCCGCCGGCGGGCGCCGCCGATGTGAGGCCGCCCGGGCCGCCACTCCCCGCGCTGCTGCGCGTGGAGCCGGGCTCGGTGTCGGCGGCGCTGAGGGCGGAAGCTGCGTGCATTTGCAGGCGGCCTCCAGCTCCACTCCTGCTGTTTTCACACCAGTTCTCTGCTCCTAACTGCTGCAGCTCCACTAAGCTTCACGGCCTGGCACGCAGCTCTCTAGCGGGCTCCTTTCCTGCTTTGGATTATTTTCATCTCTGCCTGTCCTCAGGCCCCTCTGCAACTCCTCCTCCAGGGCAATAAATGCTCTTCAAGTCTCTACTTTCTCAGTTTTAGAATCAGCTCTTTCAAAACTCAGAGATTTTGAGTGGAACTGATATTTGAATCTATACGTGTTTGGAGCCCTAGCAATACTGAGTTTTCTGAGATTAAACTCAGGGCCCCAGTCTTGTGTATCTAATGGGTAGAGCCCCATTTCTCGAGGTCTTATAATGCTCAACACACACCTTCACAAGCTTTGTAAATATGTACTCGTCTCATCAATTCTGGTGCTGTTCTATCTGGACTATTAAGAAATGAAATTATTGCTAGCACTCAGAAACAAAACACTCTGAATACTGACCTCATCTTCTATTAAACTGCTAAACTGCCTAGTCGTCGAGCTTTTGCAGGCTGAGGGATCGACAGAAATGATTCTGTTTACAAGTATAAGGCCTTTTGTTTTCTGAGAAGGATCTCAAGGAGCCTAGGATGGCCCTGAGCTTTCTTCACAAAGGTTGGCCTTGAACTCTTTAATTCTTCCCCTCTGCTTCCTAAGTGCTGGGATGGTAATCAACCATTCCTGGAATTTTTTGAAATTATTTACATGACGGTGTTTTGTGTACATGTGTGCCTGTCCACTATGCATGTGCTGGATCCCCTGGGACCTGAGTTAGAGATGGTAGCTGCCATACGGATGGTGGGATATGAACCTGAGTCCTCTAACAGAGCAGCCAATGCTCTTAACCACTGAGTCCTATCTCCAGGCCCCATTCTTGTCATTTAGATAGCTCTACAATGATGGCTAAAGTCTCAAGTATATTGAATTAGTAAAGAAGTGGACATGGATATTCAATTACTTGAAATTTGCCAGGGATTGCATTCTGCTTCAGCATATGGTCAGTTTGGGTCAATTTCCCATACAAGCATCCAAGGGACGTGTTCTGGAAGTTGTTGGTCATACCCAGGTTGCTATGCCAACTATAACACATTATATGTTCAGATGATGCATGCTTCTACAGTTTTCCTTCTGGTTTGTTACTTCTAGAATGTGAAACCCATTGCCACCTTGACTTTGTTTCTGTGCTTTTGTTTAGGTTTGGTGTTAAGTGTTTATCAAAAACCTGTGATTCACCTTTTCACTGCCATGGCAACTCTTAGAAAGATAACATTTAATTGGGGTGGCTTGCTTAGTTTCAGAGGTCTGGTCTATTGTCATAACAAGGAGCTAAGAGTGCCACATCTTATTTTTTAATGTTTATTCTGACTGCATGTATGCTGGCAGGCCAGAAGAGGGCAACAGATCTCATTACAGATGTTGTGAGCGACCATGTGGTTACTGAGGATTAAACTCACCACCTCTGGAAGAGCAGCCAGTGCTCTTAACCAATGAGCCATCTCTCCAGCCTTCTGTTTATTTTTTAAAAAAACAATCTTGTCTCATTTTACATAGCAATCCAGTCCTCACTCCCTCCCCTCCTCCTGCTCCCCGTTATCTTCCCCCGCCCCACCCCCATCCACTCCTCAGAGAAAGTAAGGCTTCCATGGGGAGTCAACAAAGTCTGACACATCACTTTGAGGCAGGACCAAGGCCCTCCCCACTATATCTAGGCTGAGCAAGGTATCCCCCAAAGAGAATGGGCTCCAAAACGCCAGTTCAAACAGTAGGGATAAATCCTGGTGCTACATCTTGCATACAACAGGAAGTCAACAGTGACAGCGGTTGGTACCCTGAGCATAGGAAACTTCAAAGCGTGCCCTCAGTGACACACTTCCTCCAACAAGGTCATATCCACTCCAACAAAGCCACACCTCCTAATAATGCCACTCCTTATGAGATTATGGGGCCAATTACATATTCAACTACTATGCTTACTATTAAAGTTTATTTTCTGTTTTCTGTAAGCAACAGCTTTTACTGGAAGGGTTTTGCTGCATTAATGAAGCCATGCCAACTCTGGCTTTTCTCTCCTCATTTCTACGCTTCTCCCATTGGTACGATGCATGGCATCAGAGGAGTCGTGAATGTGCACGCGACTGTTGCCTGCATTTTCAATCAGAGCCATACAGACAACTCTGCATACCCACAGGCATGTTGTAGCTTTTGCCTGGCTGGGCCTTCGGGTCTTTTACAATCTCTGGTGAGATCCATAAATGACTTGATCATTGGCTTTCTCCTAATCCATCACAGCATCTCTGCAGGTGACCATGTAGCCCCTTACCTTAAATATACCGTCTTCCAAACTGGGTTTCAGTCTTGACTCTCCCTTCTCAACAGCTCCTTTGATTAGATGTCTGAAAATTAGTATGAATAAAAACAGCAGTTTCCCTACCTTCATCCCTCTCCAAATCTTTGTCTTCTCCCTTTCTCACTTGATGCTCACCCCACAGTGTAAGAACATAAAACAGCCATTTGGGGTGTGTGTGTGTGTGTGTGTGTGTGTGTGTGTGTGGATTAAAGGTGTCCATCAGCACCAACTGCAGCACCCGGTTGTGTGAGGCAACTGGCTTGGCTGAGATAAACAGAGAAAACACGGCCATAGGTGGGCAAGAGCCATGACCTGTAGACCCCTTACAAGGAGAGTTCTGATGAGGTATGAACGCGACAGAAGGCACAGTCTCTGGCCGGTAGCTAGGTCAGCTGGAAGCCCAAGAGGCAAGATGGTGAGACACAGAGTTGGCTACCCTGGGAGACTGAGCTGAAGACACGGGAAGGGTTTGTAGCTAGACAGCACTTGCTGAAGGACTGGAGATGGAGCTCGGGTTGTTAGGCTTGTGACAAGTGCTGCTACCCACTGAGCCCTCTCCAGCCTAGAAGGCTGGCTGCAGCTTTTAGAGACTGCTGTTTTAGGTTGGCACCGCTCAGTGTGACAAACATTCTCAAATGACTGATATCAAAGCTCAAGTTTTTATTGTATTAATCCACACTGAATTTTCTGACACTTGGTAACAAACGTCCCTATAATTAATGTCATTTAATCCCCCGTGCCAGTGTGTCCTAGAAGCTGAGGTCTGAAGAAGGTATAAAGCTAGACTGGTGGGCAATACTCAACACAGGCATATAACAGCATTTGTTCTTTCCTGAAAATGTTATTGCATTGGTTTTGGGTTATTTTGTTTTTTTTTGATGTGGGAGTCCCCTCTGTGCTGTGATCACCATTAATGAATAAAGAAACTGCCTTGGCCCGTGAATAGGGCAGAACTTAGGTAGGTGGGAGGACTGGACTGAATGCTTGGAGAAAGAAGGGCGGAGTCAGGACATGCCATGGATCCACCACCTGAGACAGACATGCTGAAACTTTGCTGGTAGGCCACGATCTTGTGGTGATACACAGATGAGAAGAAATGGGTTAAATTAAGATGTAGGAGCGCTAGCCAATCAATAAGCTAGAGATAATGGGCCAAGCAGTGATTTAAATAATGGTTTCTGTGTCATTGTTTCAAGTCTAAGCTAGCGGGGTGTACTCCTCCCTACAGTTCTTGAGACAGTTTCTCCGAGTAGCCCTGGCTGACCTTGAACTCAGAGACCTACCTGCCTGTGTCCAGAGTGCTGGGACTAAAGGCGAGCACCACCACACCCAACTCTTACTATGTGCTTACACTTCAATTCTCCCACTTACTTGGCAATGCTCTCTGCAAGCACTGAACCAGCTTGGTTCCCACATCATAGACATTCAAAGGATGTGGTCCTACATCGTCACACCTTCAAAGCTCCCCTGGAAGATGCACATTTGACCAAGCTACTACAAACCTGGCACTGGAGACTTTTCTCCTAGTGACCATCAAGTAACCAGCTCTGCTCAAAGACTAGGATCTGCTGAGTGTGTGAATAAATGTCGGACAATTACACCCAGAACCCAGAATTTTAAAACCTTCCTACAAGGAACAGTGTATGACTGACCCCAAATGTAATTAATTTTAACTATTTAAAAATTTCAACAACTAACAGTACAATGGATTCCACTGAGTTCAAAGCCCAGTTCAGCACCACCACACCGTGTTTGTCTCCCAGACCTGAACGTCTGAGCGCCACCGACACCCTTACACCCGCAGCTGCAGCAGGGCTCTGACAGCCCCACAGCTTCCGTTCAGCTCCACTGCCTCAGGAGCAGGACACTAAGTTCTGGGTTGTGTGTTTTTCTGTGTTTGGGAAACTAGGATGTGTGATTTCACATCTTACAATAAAAGTTTTTAAAAGTGATACTGTTTTCACAGAAAGGACAGAATAACTTTCTTTTCTATCCTTTGAGAAACAGTTTGTCAGTAGACAAGTGTAATTCCTGATTAAACCCACAAACTTTCAGTTGCCTAGATATCCACTCCTAGGTTATGATAAAAAAAATACATTGGTGTGAATTCTTCTGTTCTTTTAGTATTTCTTTTTTTAAAAAAATAATTTATTATGATTTATTTAACTTTGTTTTATGTGCATTGGTGTCAAGTTGTCAGATCCCCTGGAACAGGAGTTACAGACAGTTGTGAGCTGCCATGTGGATGCCGGGAATTGAACCTGGGTCCTCTGGAAGAGCAGTCAGTGCTCTTAACCATTGTGCCATCTCTCCAGCCCCTTTTAGTATTTCTTCAGTGATAAAACTGATCATTGCTTTTAGAAGATACGCAAATAGCTAATACAAAACCACACAAGCACACTGGATAATCTACATGAAATCTTGAGTTTTCCTTTTGGTCTACTACATTTGAATATAAACCATAGATATGGAAAAGAGTAGCCTTTCAAAACCCTGTGTATCTGGGCTGGTTGTTCAGTCTCCACTGTAAACAACACACAATTGCACAGGCTTTACAATTTGCTATTTATTCTCTTGTGGAATGCTAGGTTCAGTATTACAGCACGGTTGTCAAGGCTACTCAAGTGTGACAAACTTCATATCCAAGTGCTGTAGAATTTTAATTATTTTAAACAAAACCCTTGTTATTGTACAATTGAGGTCTGATGGTTTTAAGTTGATGCCTAGGTATAGGACCAGACACAAACCTTGAAGATGTTATTACTTATACATATATATACAAATATAATCCACAAGTGTGTATACATAGGCATGTATTAACATAAAATTCTATATATACACATACATGCATATCTGTATACAGTTACCCACCCTCACCACTGAGCTGTTTTTGCACTAGTTCATTAGCTCGGTGCTCAATTATTATTGCTGTCTGGTATAACTACATGATTTTAGTGCCAAAACCAGACACACTGGGTGTAGGGTGGACACTTTGTGCATATAGATACGTGTATCCTTGTATGCTTGTGTGTGAAGAGCAGTTCCTTCCTGTGTGCCAGTCATGCTCTACTATAGTAAACAGCTCTCACCACAGGGCTTGGAATTTTAAGCAGTGTAAAATCTATGTCTGAAAAACTGTGTGTTCGTAGTTACAAAATATATATATATTATATATATATATATGATTGAAACCTACTGAGTACATATGTTCTTTGAATTTGGCTATATCCTAGCCATTAGATAAATTAAACAAAAACCCACCCTCTAATAGGATGTTATTATAGCCTTAAATATACCAGTACCTGCATTTAGAATAGTTATTATACTTTAAAAGTGAACAAAATGATGTTAATAAAGATTTGAAAAACACTATATGCATCTGCATTAAATATACAAAGGTTGCCACAGGGCCTGGTTCAATTCATTGTTTAACATTTTCATGTTCTAGGGGTGACTAATATTAAAGTCATCTGAAATTCTGAAAAGTATGGCTCATTAAGGCTTTATACAAAAGAAGCCCTATTTGTAATCAATTATAAAAACAAGTACAATTTTAAAGAAACAAATACACACGGACACCACAGCACTGGTGATCTCCTCGTGGACAAAGTGACTGTAGAGGAGGCTGTCCCCGGCAAGAGCACCTCCTGGTAGCACATGGAAACCTGGCCGCTTCCTCCCTTTGCAGCTATTCAGCATGTAAAATTTAAACCTTTTCACATTAACATTTAAATTTAATACAGTGCAAATATTTGAGAATAACTTGTTCCCCGGTGAAACAAGAGCCAGCACTATGCTGAATATTCTTCAGATCTATTTATACATTCAGTTAAAGTTCATCATAGACGTAGGAATTTGCTGAATATCAGCAGAATGTAACTGAACTAGCAGCAGCAGTTACTCGAGAGAACGCATGAAAGTCTCCAGGCTGTACTCGGAATCATACTGCTCGGCATCCCAGAGGTCACTCAGGTTTTCAAGAACTGATTTCATGCTCGCTTTCCCAGAAGTAGAGCTGTCGGCCTTTTCTGATTTGCCATCCTAATGAAACATTGGCAGATAAAAATGAAAATGAGTTTTGTTTATTTGAGACTGGGTCTCATTATACAGTCCTGGCTGTCCTGGAACTCACTATGTAGACTAGGCTGGCCTTTACTCAGAGCTCCCTCTCCCTTTGCCTCCTAAGTGCTGGATTAAAAGTGTGTGCCACTAATGCCTGGCTTAAAATGAGGTTATCAACTTCAGAAACATTTTTTTTTTTAAAAAAGAGAGAGCCAGGCAGTAGTGGTGCACATCTTTAATCCCAGCACTCGGGAGGCAGAGGCAGGTAGATCTCTGTGAGTTGGAGGCCAGCCTGATTTACAAGAGCTATTTCCAGGACAGGCTCCAAAGCTACAGAGAAACCTTGTCTTGAAAACAAACAAAAAAAACAACCCAACTAGATAGATATATAGGCAGACAGGCAGATAAAAGAAAAAAAAGCTGGGTGGTGTTGGTGGTATGTGCCTTTAATCCCAGTACTCTAGAGGCAGAGGCAGGTGGATCTCTGAGTTCAAAGCTAACTTGGTCTACAGAGTGAGTTTCAGGAAAGTCAGGGCTATGCAGAGAAATCCTGTCTCAAAATAAAACTTAAGAAGAGACAGAGAAATCAAAGGCTGTACCTCAGAGGTAGAATGGGTGCCTACTGTGCACCAGACCCTGACTCCAATCTCCAGCAAAGGAAAAAGGAACCAGAGAGGCTTAGGGGCTCCACACTCCAAGCTCTGTTTGTGTCGAATCCCAGCCAGCACAGCACAAAACTAAGAACAGTGGGGCAATCCCAGCACTCAGGAAAATCAGGAGATCAAGGTCATCCTCGGCTACACTATAAAT
This sequence comes from Dicrostonyx torquatus, assembly GCA_028555095.1. Taxonomy (NCBI): domain Eukaryota; kingdom Metazoa; phylum Chordata; class Mammalia; order Rodentia; family Cricetidae; genus Dicrostonyx; species Dicrostonyx torquatus. The sequence goes on from JAQHUG010000199.1 coordinate 2,323,378, forward strand.
TCATGGCTACTCTGAGATACATAAGACATTGTCTAGATGAACCAATCAATAAAATGAGAAGGGACAAAGGTGAGACTAGGCATGGGAGGCAGGGCCTTGCTATCTGGCCCAGGCTGGCCCTAACTGTGATCTGTCTGCCTCAGCTTCCAGGATTATGGGCCTCAGCCACCATGTTCTGCAGTGGCCCATTTTTATGTTATGTTGTTATTTAATGTATTCATAGTTTAATCCCCCACAATAATAACGTTACTATCTACTGACAGTCTGGCTCTCAATGCCTCTATTGTTTTTTTTGTTTTTTTTTTTTTTTTTGGTGTGGTATAATTTCACTTTATCTTAACACCATGTGTAGGTGCTCAGAAGTTAATTTGCCTAAAGTTGCCAATTAGTAGGATCTGGCTCAGAAACACACACCCCTAAGTTCCACAGACTCCAGAAATTACAAGAGTCCTGAGAAAGAAAACACAAAGGAAAGAAACCTTGAGACAAGATATTGGTGACAATACAAAGATCGAGACTTCAAACATCTAGTGTAGAAAAATTTATGTGGCCCAAAGTTATCTACTGGCTCACAAAATGGCTCAGTAGCCAGAGGTACTGCCACCAAGCCTGACAGTCTGAGTCATGTCCTCAAGAGCCAGGTGGTAGAAGGAGAACCAACTCCAGGAAGCTGCTCTGACCAAGGTGCTGTGTATGTGCGACAACTGCCCCACTTACACACAAGTAAATGTACTTTAAAAAGCAGTGTTGGAGGGGGCTGGAGAGATGGCTCAGTGGTTAAGAGCACTGGCTGCTCTTCCAGAGGTCCTGAGTTCAATTCCCAGCAACCAGATGATGGCTCACAACCATCTATAATGAGATCTGGTGCCCTCTTCTGGCGTGTGGGCACACATAGAGGCAGAATGTTGTATACATAATAAATAAATCTTAAAAAAAAGAAAAAAAAAGTTTTGGAGCCTGTAGAGTTGGCTCACTAATTAAGAGGTGTAAAGCAGCCAGGCAGTAGTGGCGGATCTCTGTGATTTCCAGGACAGCTAGGGCTGATACAGAGAGAAATCCTGTCTCAAAACACAACAACAAAAGGCATAATAATGCTCTCGTGGAGAGGGCGCAAGTGTCTACATTGAACATTGTAACTCCAGTTCCAGAGGATCCAATGCCTTCCAAAGGCCCTGTGCACATATACACAAACACTATCCTTTTTAAAAAAGTGACGTGAACACATTTACTATTCTCAGTGCTTTTACTCCCTAACCTCAGAAGGCTGCACCACACATCTGGAAAGCTTCAGAGTGCTTGCACCCTCACAGCTCGCCACAGACAACCAGCAGGACTGAGTAACCCTAAGTGAGCTCTTTACCTTATCCAGAGTAAACAAGTCAAGAAGCTGATCCGTCCCCATGCTCTGTAAACTAGAATTCTCTTGGCTGATAACAGTATTTGCAATGTTCATCTTGAATTTCTGCAAGCCCATTATCTTCTCTTCTAGTGTTCCTCTGGTTATCAGCCGATAGACATTAACCACACGTTTCTGAACAAGAAAAACAAACTGTAATGAAAACTGATAAACCCAGGTTTGTCAGGTCAACCCTTTTTATTAGACTAACTGCAACTGGGGTTTTGTCTGGTCCCATGACTTAAAACTGTTTTCAGGAACGGAAGAACATAGGAATGACAGTGACCCAGACTTTCTCAGCCAAGCTCAGAAAGTGGTGGTGGAAATGGTACCACAGAAGATGAGAATGACATGCTCAAAGTCACAGCACTTCATAACATCACAGCAAGAATTTGAATCCAGTCTTCCTAGTATCTGCCTAGCTTTTAGTGGAGTGTTGGGTGACTTACCTGCCCAATGCGATGGGCCCGGTCCATGGCCTGTAGATCTCGCATAGGGTTCCAGTCGTGCTCCACAAACACCACAGTGTCAGCACCAGTCAGGTTAAGCCCTAGGCCACCAACATGAGTTGTAAGTAAAAGAACATCAATGGACGGGTCATTGTTAAACCTACAAACGTAAGTGACAAAAAGTAGAGTTAGTACAGTTCTCACTCAGGATTGTTTAATGAAACTACTGTTTTAGACACCTTCTGTCTTAGTTATGGCTTCTACTGCTGTGATAAAACACATGATCAAAAGCAACTTGGGGAGAAGGGTTTTAATCCATCTTATACCTCTCAGATAACAGTGTATCACCCAAGGAACTCAAGGCCATGAAGAAGTTCTCTTACTACTACTGGGCTTGTTCAGCCCTCCTTTCTTACAGCAGCCAGGACTAACAGCCCACAGCAAGCTGGTCACTCGCACATCAATGAAGAAAATGAACTACAGCTAGTTCAGGGCCAATCTGGTAGAGGCATTTTCTCAGAGGTTTCTTTTTCCAAATAACCTAGCTTGTGTCTCAAGTTGATATAAACCAGCCAGCACAGCCATGGTATGGATATTAGTTTTCCACCAAGCCTTTGAATATACTGTAATGATTAAACTCACTGTCAATGTGACAAGATTTGTAGTCCATAGCTTTGTGAGAGAGTTTCTAGATTAGGTTAATAGAGGTGGGAATAACTGCCCCAAATGTGGGTGTCACGTCCCACAGGGAGGCTTTCTGGACTAAATGAGAAGGGAAAATAAAGCAGATGATCCTGCACTCAACGTTCTCTGCTTCATGATTACAGATGCAATGTGACCAACGACCTCAAGCTTCTCCAACATCAACTGTATTCTTGAATTATTACATATTTTAATATAACAATTTATACACACACACACACGCATGAATGCCAATCTGTAGTAGAAAGAATTCATTCTAAAGCTTATCAGAAATTTCATAAACAGAAATAAGGCTAAAAAGGTTGCACTTTTTAGAAACAAAGTAGGTTATAAAAATGCAGATGTTTGAACTAAAAACCCCAACTATGGACTTTAAAGTGTGGAGACAGATGAGTGAGAGCACTCTGCATCGTCCAGGAGGTAGGGGCCACCATCAGGACAGCTGTACTCTAGAAGATATTCATAGGGACATCTAGTAGTCTCTAAGAAAAAGGACAATTATTACTAACATTAAAAGTAGCAGCCACACTTCTGGGTAAGATGGCAAATTAGAAGCTCCTTCAGTGTGGCCCACTGTGAAAAAACAAATAATAAACATTAACCCTTGCTGGGTGGAGGCATCACATGCCTTTAATCCCAGCACAGGGATTAAAGCAGAGGCAGAGACAGGGGGATCTCTGAGTTCAAGGCCAGTTCTGGTCTACAAAGCAAGTTCCAGGACAGGCTCCCAAGCTACAGAGAAACCCTGAGTCAAAAAAAACCAATAAATAAGTAAACAAACAAAGACAATCATCCTCTCCTACAAAACACAGTAACTGAAAACCAAGGGACTAAATAAGCTAGGTGAGTGCTTTGTATAGGGGCAGCTGGGGCAGCCTCACGCCCCGTGCTCATGCTGGGGTGAGCAGGATCTTTGCAGGGCAGCTCCAACAACAGCCAGCAGGAAGCTGAAGCTGAGAGTCTCTGAGCCTCTGCTTGAGCAAGCGTCTATACATGAAATGAGGACACTCTCACATCACCTGATGAGAAAAGAACTGGGTAGAGACTATAGAAGCAGATGCTGATGGAGGCAGCCAGGACCCTTGCCAAAAGGATAAATAAATAGCAAAGTCACGGGCACTTTCTGTACCTTGGACTTATCTCCAGAACATATGGAACATAATGGGGAAAATTTCCACACTTCATGCTGGGGGCTGGAAAAAGACCAAGGAAGACGGGGCTAACAGCAACTGGCCATAAAGCAGAACAGAACCCAAAAAGTCACTTGTTCTGAATTCTCACAGATACCCAGAACACACAATTCTGGCTTAAAATGGAGCCACAAACTGCACCTTCCCCCATCATCATCTGCTAAGAACAGGGAGAAGAGGAATTCAAAAAAACCTTCTACTAAGGAAGAAAAAATGTTGACTGATACATTCTCCCACTCCCATCCTTCCTTCCATCTCCCAGGTCTGGTCTCAAAGACTGCTTTGAACTCCTGATTCACATTCCAAGAACAGGAATTTTAGGCAAGCCTGATTTGATTTTGCTACATATTTTAAAATCTAGTTTACCTGGCCCAACAAACAAAAACTTTATTTTTACGTAAATATCTCTAAATGTTCTTACTTTTGTTTTTGCATTGCTCAGTTAGGTCTTATGTTCGTACTGCATGTTTCTTCTGACCTTCTCTTGTGCATCCTATTTTCCTTACAGCCTACTCCCTTTCACTCCTTCCTTATACCCCTCTTGTTCCCTCTAAACTCTGTTTTCATGTATGAGTGTTTGGCCTGCTTGCATGCCTAGTACAACAGGAAGTCAGAAGACAGTACTGGATTCCCCCTGGAACTGGAATTGTGAGCAGTTGTGAGCCACCATGTGGGTGCCTGGAATAGAACCTGAATCCTCTAAAAGAGCAGAAAGGGCTCTTAACCACTTGACTACTCCCTCCTCCTTCTACTTTTTTACTAATCTATTATGCTTTGTAGACCCTAATATTCCAAACCCCTTCTATTTACCTTTCCCTGATTTTCTCCTGATCGATACTAACCCCTATGACAAGGCAGCCTACTTCCCTTTCAAATGTTAGCAGCTAAATATCACTATACTACTGTTGCTCATTATGCCTCAACAGTTTCCGAAGTTAAAAATGATGATTCTTTTTAAATGACCAGCAGGTAGCCATGGCTGCTTCTTCAGTTAATATTCTGAGCCCCGTATAAGCCAGTCCAAGTGGAACATTGCCAATCCTTGAGCAGAAAGAACACATGGGGGGGGGGGCGAGGGGAGACCAACCACTGAAAAAATCCTAGATGTGCAAGTCCTAACAAAAGAAAATCAAGAATCATGAAAAAAATTCAAGATACCAACGAGAATGAATCAGACTTAGTTGGGTGGTAGCACTTGGGAGGCAGAGGCAGGAGAATCTCTGTGAGTTCGAAGCCAACCTGGTCTACAGAGCAAATTCCAAGACAGGATCCAAAGCTACACAGACAAACCCTGTCTCGAAAAATTAAAAATAAATAAATAAAAAATGAATGAATCAGGCTAAAAATACAATTTCTGTTTTAGAATGCTAGTTATTTCTTCTCTTGGATGTCTTACTCAGTGGCATAGCCCATAATCTGTACTAGTAAAGTTTCCCTTCTAAAACAAAAAGAAATCTAAAAGACTCAAGGGAAAAAATTTAATAATGTTTAATTGACGTGGGATTCCCCGCTGTGTGCTGTGAATGTGCTTTGTGAATGAATAAAGCGGCTTCAGTCCTATAGCAGGCAGATAGAGCTAGGTGGGAAAACTAAGCAGAATGCTGGGAGAAAAGAAGGCAGAGTCAGAGAGAGGCCCTGTAACCACCAGAGAAAGAACCGCGCACCAGTACTGGTAAAGCAAGAGCCTCGTGGTAAAATAAAAAATAATAAAAATGGGTTATTTTTTTTTGGGGGGGGGTTTCGAGACAGGGTTTCTCTCTGTGGCTTTGAAGCCTGTCCTGGAACTAGCTCTTGTAGACCAGGCTGGTCTCAAACTCACAAAGATCCGCCTGCCTCTGCCTCCCAAGTGCTGGGATTAAAGGCATGTGCCACCACTGCCCGGCGAAATGGGTTGATTTAAGATGTAAGAGCTAGTTAGCAAAACACCTAAGTGATTGGTCAAGCAGTGTTTTAATTAATACAGATTTTTGTGTGATTATCTTGGGTCTGGGTTGCCAGGAAACGAGCAAGCGGACTGCAACTACATTTAATGAAATTAAAAAGGATACAAATGAATTTCTAAATATATTTAAAAAGGAAACCATTGAAATGAGAAAGCCAATAGAGGCTATGAAGCGGGAATTTATTAAGGAAAAAGAAACACTAAAAAAGTGGGTTCTAAAGATTGAAATTAGGTCACCAGGTTTGTGGAACAAGTGCTTTTACCAGCTCAGCCATCTCATCAGCCCCAAATTGAATATTCAGAAATGAAAAGATAAGTCAAATGAGAAACTCAGTAAAAGGCCTCATAGAATGGAGGAAGCTAAAGTCATAATATCAAGGATGGAAGAGAAAAAAAAAGGAGCATCCAGACTCTGAGAAAGATAACCAGGGTGTGAACACAACATGAGGTCTATGAAAACCACTGAAGACCAGATTTACTACAGCATCAAGTTAATACTCTCAGGAAAATCATGGTGGAAAGCTCCCCAAATCTAGGAAAAGAAATGAACACCCAGATCCAGGAGGCAGTTAGAATGCCAAACAAGAAGGAAAGCATCAAAACTGCAAGGAAGAAACACCACGGTACACAGGCACACCTAATTCCATAAACAAGCACCACTGGAGGAAGACAGGTCAGCCTCCACACAGCAACAGTGAGCGACATTAATGCCAACTATCACTAACAGCAAGCCTAGCCAGAAGAAAAAAGAGACGCACTATTGAACAAGAAATAAGAGAGGAAACTGTAAATGTTTGGAGTCCGATGACAATAAGAACCTCTGAAGCACAATGAGAGCAGTGCTGAGAGGGAAGAGGGGGGAGTAAACTCCAGAGCAAGTGAGATGGCTCAACAAGCACAGGCGTGGCAGAAGGACAGACTGACTCCAGAATTGTCTCTGACCTTGAGACTGCATCTCTGTCTCTCTCTGACACACACAAACACACACACACACACACTGTTGTGATTAGGGGATAGAGGAGGTGCGGTTGTAGGTTCCCAGCCGCCCAGCTTCCCAGCACCCAGCCGCTGGCCCGCTCAAGCGGCTGGCTGCCTGCACCCGAAATAACCACATGACAAACTGGATTCATTTAAACTCTGCCCGGCTTATTATCACTAGCCTTTCCTTGGCTAGCTCTCATAATTAAACTAACCCATTATAAAAGTTTGTAAGTCACCACGTGGTGACGTACTGGAAAGGTCTCTAACCTGCACCCATCTCCGGCGGCAGCTCGTGGCTTCTGCCCCTTCCTTCTTTTCCTCCCAGAACTTCCGTTCTGTCTACTCCGCCCACCTAAGGGTTGGACTAACTATAAGCCAGGCAGGTGGTCTTTATTAGCCAATCAAGGCACAGAAATACAGGTGGACCCTCCCACAACACACTCACTCTCTCTCTCTCTCTCTCTCTCTCTCTCTCTCTCTCATATATTAAACCCTAAATACACAGAAGAAACAAAGAAGCCAGGCAGTGGTGGCGCACGCCTTTAATCCCAGCACTCAGGAAGCAGAGACAGGCTCTTTGTGAGTTCGAGGCCAGCCTGGTCTACAGAGCAAGTGCCAGGAAGGACTCTAAAGCTACAGAGAAACCCTGTCTTGAAAAAAACAAACAAACAAAAAGCAGACAAAAGGAACAAAGAAAAGGTTAAAAAAGAAAACTAACACACTAACAAATATCAATGAAATATTGTACCTCTGAGGAGGTACAAGGTCAAGAGCCAAGCTAACAAAACATTGAAATTAACCAAAAAAAAAAAAAAAAAAAAAAAGACATGGATAACAACAAAATTTAGATTAGGATATACCTTAAAATCTATATTCTAATAATTTGAGAAATTAAAAGAAATAATATGTCTCTAGAAAAACCCACTGAAATCAACTAAGTGGCTATAAACAATATAAATATACAATAAGTTATAAAAAAATATTCCAGCTAAAAAAGCTGAACTCTACTAGACAGTCAAATAAGAACCAATCACCAACATTTATCAAGCTAATTTAAAACAGAAAGCAAATAATTGTTACCCAGCAAGTTTTGTTCTGTTCTGTTTGTTTTTTGAGACAGGATTTCTCTATGCAACAGACCTATGTGTCCTTGAACTCAAAGAGATCTGCCTGCCTCTGCCTCCCAAAAATTACTGGGATTAAAGGTGTGTACCACAGCCCAGTACTACCAACCTTTTATAAAGACAGTATTCTTCTGATATCAAAACAGTTAATAATCAAAAGCAGAAAATTATACTCTCCATGATGAGCATAAGGCGCAAAAATTCACAATTAAATACTTGCAATTCAAATTCAAAACACATCAAAAAGATGGCAGTCAAGTTGGCTTCATTCAGGGGTTGGCTTAACATATGTAAAACAACGGATGTAGTTTATCACATAAACAGACTCAAGGATAGAAATCACATAATTAAACCAACAGACACAGAGGGACTCAAAAAAAAAATCCTCAATTTCTTCATGACAAAACCCAGAAAAAACTAAGAATAAAAGGAACATATCTCAATGTAACAACAGGCATTATACTAAATGGTAGAAAATAGAGAGCATTTCTTCTAAAACCTGGAATAAGTAAAGGGTCCAAATTCTTTCTAATCAACACTGGAAAAGCAGTGAGACAAAGAGGGAAAAGGGGGACACAAATAGGAAGGAAGTCAGCCAGGATTTTTGGTTTCTCGAAGATGCTGTAATTGTATCTTGGACTGGAAGACGGCTTACTAGTGCTTGTTGTGGACCTGAATTCAAATCTTCAGCACCCACATAAAAGATAGGCATGTCAAAGATAAATTAGTCCTGTCAGCTGGCCAGCTAGTCTAGCCTCAACAGTGAGTTGCAGGTTCAATGAGACTGTCTCTCAAAGTGAAGTAGAAAAGAAGGAAGGCAACTCCAATAACAACTTCGAGCTTCCATAATGTTCCTATAGCAACAAGCACATGTGCGCACGCATGCGCGCGCGCACACACACACACACACACACACACACACACACACACACGGTGGGGGGAGAGGGACAGAGAGAGAGCTCTAAAGATTCCATTAAAAAACCTAGATCAAGTAAACTTTTAGCAAAATACCAATTCAAAATCTACCATTCAAATCAGTATCTTTCCTATATACCAGTAACAAACATGCTGAGAAATAAATAGAAAGGGTCTTGGAAGAAACCTAACCTAAGAAATGAAAGGTTTCTACAAAGAAAATTATTTGTTTATCGAGACAGCGTCTCTCTGTGTAGCTGTCTGTCTGTCCTACAGCGTCTCTTTGTGTAGTTGTCTGTCTGTCCTAGAACTTGATACGTAGACCAGGCTGTCCTTGAACTCAGAGATATATTTGCTTCTTCCTCCCAGGTACTGAGATTAAAGATTTGTGTCACCATGCCCAGCCAACAATGAAAAATTTTTAAAACTGAGAAAAAGAAATTGAAAAAGACACTTGAAGATGAAAGATCTCTATGCCCAGTTTAGAACACTGTGAGAAGGGCTGTACTACCAAAAGCAATCTACAGATTCAAGGCAAACCTCACCTAACCTTTAACAACTCTGCTAGAGTATATAGATGGCACCAATAGGATTCAGTGGGGTTAAAAATGAATAAGAATACAAAGTAGGGTGGGAATGGAACAGAAGAGTAGATCTGGGAGGATGTGGGGAAAGGGTGAATATGATAAAAATAAAATTATGAAATTCTCAAAGAATAAAATATTTCAACAAGCTGGGCATGGTGGCACATGTCTATAATCCCAGCACTCAGAAGGCAGAAACAGGTGGATCTCTGAGTTTGAAGTCAGTCTGGTTTACAGAGTGAGTTCCAGGAGAGCCAGGGCTACATAGTAAACCCTGTCTCAAACAACAAAACAAAATGACTTCAACAACTCTTCACAAAAAATATATAAATAGGATTTTCTCTTTTTCTAAAGTACAGAAGACCCTGGATAAGCCAGTGCCATCCTGAGCAAAACAAGAGCACGAGAGGTGTCATCATAGCTGATTTCAATCACATCTCCACAGTAAAAGCATATTTCAAGGGCATAGACACCAGAAATAATGCAATAAAACAAAGGATCTAGATGCAAACTCATGTAGCCACAGGAACCAGAATGTCAACAAAATGCCAAAATACACTTGAGTAAAGAAAGTCCCTTTTCAACCGACAGAACTGTGAAAACAATCTCCACATCTAGATCCCTGTCACCCTTACAAGAATCAAGTCTAAGAGATCAGAAACTATAACATAAGAACTGAAATTTTCCAACTGTAAGAAGCAAAAATAGGCAAACTACTTAGGATATAGTCACAGTCAAGGACTTCCTAAATATGGATTCCAATAATAAAATAAAACCAAAAACTGACAAATAGGATCACACATAATTAAAAATCTACAGCAAAGGAATACAATCAAATAAAGAGAGCTTACAGAATGGGGAAAAAGCCTTTGGTCAGTCCAGTATGGACAAGTTCAACAGAACCACCAAATACGGGCTGCTCATGCATGCTTCAGCATTACCAGGGCATAAATTTCATTTCATTCATCTTTATAGAAGATTAATATAGAAGATTAATAGAAGATTAATATTAATATTAAATGTATTTCAGGCAGAGTTTGTAGAACAGACATTTTGTTTTGAGCAGAGAAACAATAGCTAGAACAGGGATCTCAGCAAAACTATCTGTTTGCTTGCTTCCACCCTAAACCCTAAAAACAGGGAGGAAAAAACTCATTATCTCAGATCTCCACTCTGCTCTTCCAGGTGCTTCCTGGTGTGATCACTTGCGTCATCACAGTACTTCCATAGTTCTGTATCCACAGGAGATTTATCTGGACACACCCGCAGGTATTACCCAATGAAAACATTTTTTGAAGCAAACACCTACATAAGTAATAACAAATACACTAATCTTGACTTATATTAACCGCTGGCGAGCTACTTACCGGGAAACAATAGAATGCCTCTGTCCAGGCGGTATGCTGCCATCTAGTCTCAAATAAGTGACAGAGGGTAGGTGAGGCTTCAGCAGGTCATGCTCTACTATATCGAGCATGCTTTTTAGCTGACAGAAGATAAGTATTCTGTGTTGGGCCACCACAGACTCTGTGCCGCTGTCTGAAGTGCTGCCGTTTCCCAAACCACAATCCAACAGCAACTGGGGGAAGAAAACATTTCACAGCTATTTGGAAGTAGATAACAAATCTTTGCTACCACAACTACTTTCTACTGCAACTATTTCTATGGAAAGAAAAGGTTAACTGATTTGTCACCTATTTGCCCATTAGAAGTTGGGCTAAAACTAACCACTCAGCCTGTTTCCCCTTCTGGACTCTGATAATCACTAGACCGTTAGTAAATGTTAATTCAAGGCAGTGACAAAGATGTCTCAAACAAAAGCTATAAAGTAACTTCTTTAAATGAAAAGACAATTGAAAAAGGGATCCTGTATGGTAACATATGCCTTTAATCTCAGTACTCAGAGAGTCAGGCAGATCTGTGAGTTTGAGGTCAGCCTGGTCAACAATAGTAAATTCCAGACCAGCCAAGAATTACATAAAGCCAGTTAAAACACACACACTGTAGGACTCCATGTATATGAAATAGTTAAAGAGGTCATCATAGGAAAAGGTTAAGGATTGCAAAGGGAAGATGGGGACTTCTGGGTAGGCAGTGGTTTTGGGTTATAGAGAACTTGGTGCTGGATGGTAGTGACTGCTGTATAACACTATGAACGTAACGTAATGTCAGAATTGCACAGTTACAATGACATGGGTTTTTTTAAAGCTGTATACAAAAATAGCTATGCTTGAATTTTACTGTACTCTAACATGAAGGCTGGCTCGTTGGGGTTACTGTCCTACCCAGTACCCCACAGCCAGCAAGCCCCAAAGAAAACCACACAGAGAGTCTTGATACTGTATGCTATTATGCTCTCTTTGAATTGTTTGAATGCTGAGGAAGGAACAAGAACTGCTAAAAGACTTTTGTTTGTAAATGTTGCTGAATTAACTCAAGGAAGGTATTTTAAAAATGCCTTGGCTTCAAAATTGAAGTCAAAAGGT
>JAQHUG010000199.1:2335767-2387831 GCA_028555095.1 Dicrostonyx torquatus
ATAACCTAATGTAGACTCTCTGTGTGATTTTCTTTGGGGCTTGCCGGCTGTGGGGTACTGGGCAGGACAGAGACCCCAACAAGCAGGACCCTCGTGTTACAAAAAAATTACAAAATGCCAGGCGGTGTGGCACATGCCTTTGATCCCAACACTCTGGAGGCAGAGGCAGGCAGATGTCTTGTGAGTTCCAGGGGGTTAAGAAAAGAAAAAAGAAAAAGAATTAGTACGCCAAATTTAAAACTATAGTAAATGGTAAATATATCAATAATCATAACTTAGGAGCACATTATTTTATTATTAAAAGACATACCTGTTTCAAAGCTGAGAGTTTAGGGGCATGTTGAATATCATGAAGTGAAGAATTCTGAACTGCCAGTTTTTCAGTAGTGCTCTTGAATTCTGGATGCTGAGGGGTTAAGACCAATGCTGGATGGTTGCACAGTTTACGTAAATATTGTAATGCCTTTAAAAGAAGAAAAACAAACAAACAAAACTTATGTAACTCCATCTTTTTCATACCATAACTGTTTGTATTTTTGTATCCTGTCTTTGCTATTCCATTTGTCTAGAAAATGCCTAGTCAGTGTTCAAGAACCAGTTCAGAGTTGGGCGAGACAGTTCAGCCCACAAACCATTTTGCCATACCACATGCATGAGGACCAGACTTCAGATCCCCAGAACCCACATTAAAACACAAACAAATAAGTAAACAAACATTTTTTTGTTGTTGTTTTTGTTTTTCGAGACAGAGTTTCTCTGTAGCTTTAGAGCCTGTCCTGGAACTAGCTCTTGTAGCCCAGGCTGGTCTTGAACTAACAAAGATCCGTCTGCCTCTGCCTCCCAAGTGCTGGGATTAAAGGCGTGCGCCACCACTGCCTGGTGTAAACAAACAATTTTAAACATTTTTTTTTTAAAGTCCAGTGAGCATAGTGGACTGACTACCTGTAACTCAGTGTACAGGAGAAGGATACAGGGATCTCCTAGTCAGATAAGCCTACAGCAAACTCTGAGACTCAGGAACAGATTCATAAAAAGTAGGGAGTAATCTAGAAAGATACCCAGCTGGGTGGTGGTAGCGGCACCTGCCCTGAATCCCAACACTTGGGAGGCAGAGGCAGGTGAATCTCTGAGTTTGAGGCAAGCCTAATCTACAGAATGCCACTACTTTTTTTTTTAAGATTTACTCATTTATTATGTATACAGTATTCTATCTACATATACGTCCATATACTAGAAGAGGGCACCAGATGTCATTACAGATGGTTGTGAGCCACCATGTGGTTGCTGGGGATTAAACTCAGTTAAGAGCCAGTACTCTTAACCTTTGAGCCATCTCTTCAGATCCCATTCTTTAATTTTTTTAAAGATTTATTTATTAATTATGTATACAGTATTTGCCTGCATCCCTGCAGGCCAGAAGAGGGCACCGGATCTCATTACAGATGGTTGTGAGCCACCATGTGGTTGCTGGGAATTGAACTCAGGACCTCTGGAAGAACAGTCAGTGCTCTTAAACTCTGAGCCATCTCTCAGCCCCCCTTCTTTAATTTTTAATAGTAGTTTATAATCTCTACCTGGAATACATGACCTGTAGCTTTAAGCTTTGGTTTCTCAGTTTCTTCTGAAAGTGCAGCTGAAGACACAGTCTCATCAACATCACACTTGGCACGAGACTTAGCAAAATCTTCATAAAGCTGAACCTGTGAAATTATGCCCAGGGAAACAGTATACATTTTAAAAAGTATTCAGATATACAATGAAATTATGACACCTATATCTCATTATTAGTATTAGAGATCATCCATTACCTCTGTTTAAGTTTCTTTAAAATTAAATTTACAAAAAAATTTTGTTTATTTATTTATTTAGGTTTTTCGAGACAGGGTTTCTCTGTAGCTTTTTGGAGCCTGTCCTGGAACTAGCTCTTGTAGACCAGGCTGGACTCGAACTCACAGAGATCCTCCTGCCTCTGCCTCCCCAGTGCTGGGATTAAAGGCGTGCGCCACCACGGCCCAGCTACAATTTTTTTTTTGGTTTTTCGAGACACCTGAGACAGGGTTTCTCTGTAGCTTTGGAGCCTATCCTGGAACTAGCTCTTGTAGACCAGGCTGGCCTCGAACTCACAGAGATCCGCCTGTCTCTGACTCCCAAGTGCTAGGATTAAAGGCATGCCACTATGTCCAGCTTCCTTTCAAGAAATAGCAAAATCCGGATTTTTTGAATAAAAGAACTGGTCATTGGAGAGTCAAGACAGAAGAATCAGTGCTTTTGTCCTCCAGAACAATGTCCTGCCCACTAACCCCAAGGTGAACAGATCACTGCCAGCTCATGGGTGATACACTAATACATGCTGTAGGAGGAAAAGGTAAGATTCTGGATGAGTCTTGCGTCTTTAATTCATTCAACTTTACCAAATCAAGTAATACTGCAACAGAATATAAACTAACCATTCGAGCAGAAAAACATAACAGAAATGGTTTATATTTATATCCTTAAGAGAGTACAAGGAAAAACTCACAATAAATGTTCTTCTAATAGTCTCTGTGTATAAAGTCAGAATCAGGCAAAATTTACTTAGACCATGGATAGAAAACAACTAATACTTCAAATGCAATAAGGTCCCATTGACCAAGACTTATACTTTAATAGTGTGGTCAAGCAAGTTACTTCCGATTTTTCTGAGTTTTACTGTATTTGCAAAAACGAGGCCTATATTTATAATGCTGCTGTAAAGATGACAGGTTCTGGTCATAATAAAGATTGGCTTATATGGCACCCTTTCTGTCCCTTTTTGCTTCTCATAGTTTCAGTTACCAGTGGTCTGAAAATATTAAAAATTACAAAAATAAACAATTTATACCATAAAATCATGTGCCACTCTGTGGTGAAATCCTATGCCATCCCATTCCGTCAGGGATATAAATCACCCTTTTGTAAGCACATCCATGTTCCATTATGGCACCTACTCATCAGTCATGTAGTCCCAATTCCAAAAGGATCAACTGTCACAATTCTCTATAATACCTGTGTTCAAGGAAGCCTTCTTCACTCAACAACAGCCCCAAAGTACAAGAGCAGTGAAGGTAGAAGTTTGGCTATGCAAAGAGAAGTCTTTAGCTTCAAGTGAAATATTTTAATGAGAAAGAAGTGGTGGGTTTACGTGGTGATTTGGGGCCAGATTCCAGAGGATTATTTCCTCACACTTGGAGGGGAGAAAAGCACTGGTTTCTATTTGAATCTGCACACTTCAGATCACTATCCTCAGAGAAAATACACTTCTCCTTTGGAGGGAAATCGTCTAGTCTCTCCCACTAGAGTGAGATGTGGTTCATGTTCATACTCTACTGTTGTAGAATACTAAAGTGTGTTATATTTGTTTATGCTCTGCAACAACTGTCTAACAATGTAAAGATGTGTTTAAACTCTAGGAAGGTGTGATTCTTTGCCTGTTTAAAACAGCTGATGGTCTAATAAACAGATAAAGGGACAACAGCAGGGCAGGGAAAGGGACAGGTGGGGCTGGCAGGCAGAGAGAATAAATAGGAGGAAAACTCTGGGAGAAGAGAAAGGAGCAAGGAGTAAACACTTGGGCCATCCACCCAGCCAGCCATGGAGTAAGAAAAAAGCTATACAGAAGTAAGGAAAGGTAAAAGCTCACATGCAAAAGGTAGACAGGATAATTTAAGATAGAAAAGCTGTCTAGAGAGAAGTCATGATAAGGCCAAGCATTCATAAGTAAAAATAAGCCTCCAAACGTGTGATTTTTTGGGGTGCTAGGCCCCCAAAAGAGCCACAAAGAGCAAAGAGCCAAAGAGTAAAAAGTAATAAAACAACCAACAACATTCTACTATTAACAGCAAGGTTTAAGGAATCTAGCTAAAAAGTCACCAAATAAACCGGGAAGAGTTTAATTTTCTATAAGGCATCTGATAAAATTTAAGGCTATTCTACAAATAATATTCTATCAACCACAACAATGAGTAGATTTCTAACCTGGAGAGGGCTAAGAGTACAGTAATAGTCTTGAATAATTTTAGGTGGAAGATCCTGCAAGACATCTTCTTTCATTCTTCTCAAAAGAAATGGCAGGACTTGGCGGTGCAGTGCATCCATTGCAAGAACACCTGTCAATGGTGAGAACACAGTTTTAAGTGTTCAGAGTAAATCATACAACCATGAGGACTTACTGTAACTCCTTCTTACCTGCTTCTTGTTCTCGACTGGAGCTTCGTGCATCCCTACTTGCTAATATAGGTTTACCATATCGAGCAGCAAACTGGCGTTCAGTACCCAAAAATCCAGGCATAAGGAAATCAAATAGTGACCACAACTCCAAAACATTGTTCTGAATATAGAAGAGAAATACCAATTATCTTTTCTTCAGTTTTGAAAATAGCATTTCCCATTACATCTGGATCCTAACGTGCCTCCCCACTTTTTTCCTCTCCAGAAGCCTCCTCATCCTCTGGTTCAGCATGGACAGTTGCTCTCTAACATGGACAACCTTCTGATCCAGTTAAAAGGGCAGAAACCTATCTGACAGCTTCAAAACCTAAACTATTAAAGTAGGAAAAAGGGGAAAAGGTGGTGGTCTTTCAACTGGACAAAACCCCAAACCTTCAGATGTCTCAGTCAAGTACAAGTAGTAACCTGAAAACAAACAACCAAACCAAACCAAACAAAACAAAACAAAAAAACCCTAAAAGTCAATGGGCATAGTGGTGCACGCTTTCAATCCTGATGGATCTCTGTGAGTTTAAGGTTAGCCTGGCTTATACAGTGAGTTCCAGGACAGCCAGGCTACACAGAGAAACCCTGTCTTGAAAAACCAGTTAATAATAATAAAACCTAAAAGATTTCCCCCTTCTCCCTTTTTGATAACTTGTAAATGCAGCTTTACTTCGTTCACGTGTCCTCATCTATTGCACCACTGTGTGTTTTAACAAAACTATTCAGGAATGAAAATCTGCACATTCAGCATTACCAGCTACAAAATCAAGTGGTTTCAGACATAACCAGCATATGTTAATTTAATGATATTAATAATCCCAGGTATTTATTTTTGTTTCATTCGTCAATCTTCTGTTTCTTTCTGGACAGTGACCTCACAGGCTCCTTTGTAGCTCTGTATAAAGTATGTTTCACGATAAACACCTATCTGAAAGTCACCCCCAGAAACAAGAAGCCAGTTCTTTCTAATCCAACTGGGGTTTCCAATTTCTTCTTTTATTATCAAGTTAAGATTCAAAGTTGCTTCTTTCTGAAAACTGCAAGCCTGCTACGTCTCCTAGGTTTGGTTCTTTGGCTGACTTCTAAGTGCTAGATTATATGGTTCAGTGGTATCATCCTTAGGAATTTGGAAGGCAGGGCTGCTTTTGATTCTGTGCCACCCCAAATGTATGATCCCAATTTACGGTGCCTTGACAATCAAAACTTTGCATTCTCTAGAAGTTCTGAAAGCTCATAGTCCATTAATGTCAGTCCATCTGTCCCCCAGCAGCAGCTGAACCTCACAACAAGGCCTCCCTGGCCCACTGCCACCAGAAGCTATGCTAGCAGAGCAACCACCCCTCCTCCCTTTTAATGTGCTTTACCACACACAAACAAAACCAACTTTGGGCTATGGATTTAATCCAGAGGTTACACTTGCCTAAAATCTTTGAGGCCCTGGGTTTGGTCCCCAACACAACAAAATAATGCCACCAAAACCCAAAACCCCTAGTAAGCTTAGGAAAAATTATAAATAAACACCTTGTCTCTGGTGAGTAAAGTATGCAGTGCTTACTAACTAGCCACAGTTTAACCCTCTGCACAGTGGCTCTCAAACTTCCTAATGCTGTAGCTCTTTAATACAGTTCATGTTGTGGTGACCCCCCAAAATAAAATTATTTCATTGCTACTTCATAACTGTAATTTTCCTACTGTTATGAAATGTAATATAAATATCTGATATGCAGGATATCTCATATGCAACCCCCAAAGGGGCTGAGATCTAGACCTATAGGTTGAAAATCTAAAAATAAATTCAAAATAAGTGTGTTGGCACAGCCCTTTGATCTCAGCACTCCTGAGGCAGAAGCAGAGAGATCTCTGAGTCTGAAGTCAGCCTGGTCTACATAGGGAGTTCCAGGACAACCAGGGCTATGTAGAGAAACCCCAATGCAAAAGGGAAAAAAAAAAGATTTATAAAAAAGAATTGCTGTGCATGGTGGCACACATCTGTATTCCAGCACTTGGGAAGCTGAAGCAGGTGAAATAAATTTGAGACCACATATATACACAGGAAAGACCCTGCCTTTAAGAAAAAAGAAAAAAAGAAAAAAAAAAAAAGACAAGAGACCACAACATCAGTTTTTAGAGCTAGAGAATATCCTTCTACCAACTAGAGAATGAGCAAGGTGCAAGGTGATCTTCCTACTAGAGATGGTCATCCAGGTAAGATATGAACAACTGCTGAATTCTCACACCTCTATTGTGGGGTGATTCATTTCTCAGTTGGTTCTAGATTTTTCAGTGCTAAACTAGATTGCTGAGTAATAATATTATTTGAATTAGAATCAAATCTGTTACATACATCAAATGTTATTTACATAGCCCAAAATTAGAGTTTAAGCATAATCTTTAATAAAACTTGGCCAGTTTAAGAGGTGAGCAGATCTTTGATTTCAAGGCCACCTTGATCTACAAATATTGAGTTCTGGGCTAGTCAGAGCTCTATAATGGCAGAGGGAAATAAGACACACTGTGAGGTAACTCAGTAGTAAAGCAAACTTGCTGCTCTTAAAGAGGACCCAGACTCAGTTCCCAACACCTACGTTGGCTTACAACAATATCCCAGAATGTGACATCCTCTTCTGGTCTTTGTGGGCTCCTTATGCAGAGAGTACATAGGCAAAACACTCACACACAAGATTTATGGTGTAGGAGGGTTCTTTTGTATTTCTGTGCTTTCATTGGTTAAATAAAAAGACTGCCTGGCCTGTAGTATAGGTCAGCCCTTAGGTGGGCGGAGTAAACAGAACAGAAGGCTGGGGAAGAAAGGAAGTGTGCAGACGCCATCATGCTCTGGCCCGAGATGGATGCAGCTTAGAATCTTCTGGTAAGTCACCACACCTTGTGCTGACACACAGATTATTAGGAATGGGTTAGTTTAAGATGTGAGGATTAGCCCAAGAAAAGACTAGTGAGCCAGGCAGTATTTAAATTAATATAATTTTCGTGTGGTTATTTCGGGTATAAGCTAGTGGCCACAGCCAGGAGCCAGGTGCTGGGAACAAACGGCTGTGCTCCTCTCAGGTGCTGGGAACACAGCTCGCACCCCTATTACAACAATTTAAAATTATAAATGTAAAATATCTTTAAAAGATTCATTATGAAAGGCCAAGTGTGGTCATGCACACTTGTAATTCCAGTATTTAGGAAGCAGAGGCAGGAGGATTATAAATGAATTTGAGACCAGCTTGGTCCTTCTCGTGGGTTGAGGACCAAACCAAAACCAGCCCAAACTAAACCATACTTGTCCAGTTTAGCTACTGCCATATGCAAAAAGAAGCTTTATAAACACAATTTAACTCCTGGAAATTTTTTTTATCATCTTTATAAACTAAAAGACTTCTTGATTTGCTGCTAAATGCCAGGGCACCTGGAAAATTTGTTTTTTGTTGTTGTTTTGTGAGACAGGGTTTCTCTGTAGCTTTGGAGCCTGTCCTGGAACTAGCTCTTGTAGACCAGGCTGGCCTCAAACTCACAGAGATCCACCTGCCTCTGCCTCCCGAGTGCTGGGATTAAGGCGTGTACCACCACCGCCCAGTTTGTTTTTGTTTCAAATAGGAAATACTAAATAGTTACCTGGATTGGTGTTCCAGAAAGAATAATCCTATAGTTAGCAGTCAGCTGTTTTACTGCTTTTGACAATTTGGTTTTCCCATTTTTTATGACATGGCCTTCATCAAGAATACAGTAGTTAAATTTAATATTTCTAAGAAAAAATAAAAAACTGTTATCTTTTCTTGCATATTAGGCATTATAGAAGCAATCTTAGAATCAAAATATTAAGCTCACAATTTCAATATCAAATTTTTACTTTTGAAATATTTATGAATTTTCTTTTTTTCTTATTTTTGAAATAAATAATAGAGGATACATACAAAAATATCTATAATTCTGATGTTGGCTAGATGCATGAATTTTATAAGGTGTACTTATACACATAGCCACAATTCAAAGCAAAACAGTATATTCCTGCAGCCTGGGAATCTCTTTTGTGCTTTCTCCCAACTAAGTTTTTAAATTTAAATTTGCATGCATTTACTGTACAAAGTGATGGTCTGGCTGACATTTTCATACATGTACACCAAGTATGTTGTTCATATTATTGTTCAGCACCCACATGACCCTACTCCCTCCCTCCCTCTCACCTATCAATACTAAACTTTTCTAAAGAATATTTGAATTCTTACCTAAAAAAGTCTATGTCATTTCTCACAACATCATATGAAGCTACTATCAGATTATGCCTTTTTACTTGATGTTGTAACCTTTAAGAAAAATTAGAAAACAGAATTAAATTTCTTAATACAATTTTATTTCATTTTTTTTTATTTAATTTGTTTGGTTTTGTTTTTTAAGACAAGGTCTTTCTGTGTAGCTCTGGCTTTCCTGGAACTTACTCTGTAGACTAGGCTGCCCTCTAACTCACAGATCTGACTGCCTCTTGCCTCCAGGGTGCTGGAATTAAAGGTTAAAGGCTAAAAGTGTGCACCACCAGCGCCATCTTTATACAACTTTAATAGTGTAACTACAGGGCTGGAGAGATGGCTCAGTGGTTAAGAGCATTGTCTGCTCTTCCAAAGGTCCTGAGTTCAATTCCCGGCAACCACATGGTGGCTCACAACCATCTGTAATCAGATCTGGTGCCCTCTTCTGGCCTGTAGACATACACACAGACAGACTATTGTATACATAATAAATAAATAAATATTTTTAAAAAAAATAGTGTAACTACAGCTACTATAATAAAGTGCTTCAATCTGCTTAATGAGCATTTTATTTACTCTGTAGTTAATCGACCACATTCTTTACAATGCAGACCTGCTATCTGACTCAGAATAAAGATGAGCACCTAACTCAAAATATGGCAAACACTTTGTCAGTATCTTCTTTTGGGACACATTCCTTTACCACTCAGGCTAAGTCAAGCTTATCAATCCTATGTCCCCTCAATGAACAAAGAGATGAAGCAACAGAACCAGGTTGAACTATTTACAAGATCTTATCCTCTGAACATGATTTGTAGCCAGTCTATCATGTTTAGTACTGAGAAATTTCTGATGAAAAAGGAAAGACTTTTTTGTAGTGGAGCTAGGAGAATGTGGGCCTGAGGCTGCCCAGGACCATTTACCCAACAACTGTAGAATGAAGTTAAGAAAATATCAATTCAACAAATTATGTTTGGGAAGGAAGAACAAGACAGAGTACTTGTTTCTAAAGCAATAATCCAGGCTTGAAATTCCAGGGAGTGAACTGATATTCCCTGTTTACTAAAGCAATTGAATTCCTATCATTTACAAATTCATGAATACGAGATTTCTCGAGGACAAACATTTGAACTGCTTATGTTCAAATCCTCACTCTGAGCACTTAATAAACTAAGTCATCTTGGACCCAGAACCTATGCTTTACAATTCATTATCTCAAACAAGTACACCTTAGAGCAGTGGTTCTCAACCTTCCTAACGCTGTGACCCTTTAATACAGCACCCCATGCTACGGTGACCTCCAACCATAAAATTATTTTGTTGTTACTTCATAACTGTAATTTTGCTACTGTTGTGAATCATAATGTAAGCATCAGATTTGTGACCCCTTAAGGGGTTGCAAACTTCAGGTTGAGAACCACTACATTAAAGGGTGATTGTGAATACACAACTTTTGAAACAACAATGGTTTATCTACATAGATAGACCAAAAGTAAAAAAATATCAAGCAGGAGAAAAGGAAACAGAGAAATATGTAGAGAATGGAAAAAAGAGCAAGAGGTGTTGTGGCCACAAGGTCCTCAGAAGAGTAGAATGGACATGATTGCTACTAGTTTCTCCTGGGAATACTCAGAACCAACCACACTGGGTGGGACAATGGCACACCAGTCCTCCATCCCGGTGGGCTTCACTGATATCTTTGTACAGTACCGCCTTCATTAAGCTGGGTTTCTATGGTTATAATCAGAGCTTACTAAAGTTCACTTCTGACAAATATGCAACTTTTGTCGCACAGCTCTTACCTTATTCTTTCAGTGGGAGGGCCAGTATAATGCAATGGATTGAGATATTCTCTGGAACAAAATTTACCTACTTCATCTACCCAATGACCTGTTAATGTGGGTGGGCAAACCACCAAGGAAGGAAGTGGCATACATTCTGCCAATTTTGATCTTGCATATTCCTGGGCCCTTTACAAAAACAAAAACAAAAAAAACACAAAAAAACAGTAATTAAGCAATTTGTTTACATTCATCAGAATTTAGAACCTTTATTTTGAAATAATATTTTAAATTACCTCTGACAATGATCTCCAGCTAGAATACAGATGGACTGTAATGTTTTTCCTAAGCCCATGTCATCACACAGAATTCCATGAAGCTTATATTTATTAAGAAAGGCTAACCAGTTCACACCATCCTAGAAGGTTGGGTAGAGAAAGAAAACTTAAAAATGTAAAAAGACCATAAGAATATTTTCTTGTAAAACGTATTTGCATGGACCTATATCTTCCTATGAGCAAAAAAGAAATATAGGACATTCAACATTAAGACTTTATTAAACCAAATAGAAAAGTGTTTTACACTTACAAGATGAAGAGTAAACTTACCTGCTGATACTTTCTCAGTTCAGCATTGATTGGTACTGGAATCTTGTAATTTTCTAACTTCTTGCCATCTAATAATTGCTCTAAAAAGTGTCGCTCTTTTGCTTTCAACTGTATTAATTCTTCTGACATGTTTGGAGGGTCTGGAATGCCTGCCTGAAATGATTTTTAAAATGTATTAAAATTAGGCTGGCAATGTGCTAAGTAGCTCATTTCTTGAGAACTTTACTAGCATGAAAAAGCCCTGAGTTGAACCATGGCATTGTGTGAAATTATACTATACAATCATAATACTAAAGGTTGGAGGCAGAATTCAAGATCATGCTCAGCTATGCAGTCTGAGGGCAGCCTGAGGTACATGAGATCTGTATCAAACAGAAATACTGACTAATACTTGTTCTATGAGAAGGGGTGAGGGGGACACACAGTCGAATAAGGTCTTAATATGTTTTCCAAAGGCCTTAATCTCACTAGATATTCCATGCCGTTTACTTAATTTCTCATCCTAAAATGTTATCAAAATAATTTCAGTTCTACCAAGACAAACATACACACAAAAAAAGCAATTAAAAATAATATAAAGATTTGAGGGTAAATAAATCTAAAGATTTTTGGAAGATGTTGAAAGTGCTTGAATTAGACAAAGACAATATACTCTGGTATTTTAAAGAACACAATTAGGACTTTATTTTGCAACAAGTGTCAATAAAGAAACAAAAATATATAATTTAATTTACATTCTATGCTTTTGAAAAACTATCAGTTTCATAGTGTTCTCTGATGTCCTCAGGTATTAATCTCAAAATACGGTATATAAAAGTCCCAACAAATACCTAAAACCTTTCTACCATTTCATAACAAAGAAGGAATTGTGCTCTTTTTTTCATTTTGTTAACATCTGTACAGTTTAGCGGCAAAACTGCTTGAGACTGGGAAAGGGTAAGCAGGAGCACCAAATGGACTAGTGTCATTTGTAACTCCACAGCAAGCTCCACTAAGGAAGGCAGGCCTTTTTGCTAGGCTGGTGAAAATGGAAGAATTATTAAATCTCATCCTTGAGCAGTAAACAAAATGCGACTATATACAAAGCACTTCCTTTTCAAAATAAAAAATATGGGCGGGAGGGTGGGAAGGGGAAGAGAAATACTTAGAGACTGTTAACTGTGTGCTAAACTAGCCTTATTTTTCCCCTTAAAAATTTAAACACGTCAGTATTCTTTCACATACTGTGATGTTCATAAACATACACTGACTGTATCCAAACAAGTTCAATATTGATTTGACAGACTGTATGTGTGTTTGTGTGTGCACACATGCAATGCATGTGCTCCTGTATGCGCTCATGCATGAAGGCCAAAGGAAGAAAACGGGTGTCCGGCTCTAACACTCTCCAGCACCATCCCTTCAGTCAATCTTTCCTACTGAACCTAGAGCCAGGCTGGCAGCCAGCAGACCCTGTTCTGCCACTGAAGTGTCAAGAGTGACAGGCACGTGTGGCCACATCATCTCAGGTCCTCAGACTTGTACAAGAAGCACTCTTACCCACTGAGTAATCTCCTCAGCACATCATACTCTCGTAGCTAATTGGTGGAACACTTGCCTACCATGTAGACTCTACATTCAATTTCTAGTGCCATAAAAATTTTTAATGTAAAAAATTAATAAAATTTTAATGTAAAAAATTTATAATTATTTATAAATTTTTAATTTATAAATATTAATTTATAAATTTATAATTATTATAATTAGTAACTCTGGATCATCACATAATTGTTATTCTTTTAAAACAAATTTTACTCATGGAAGATATAAGATACACATTAACACAGTAGGGTTGTTTTGTGTTTATATGTTTGTTTGGGGGAAGAGATACATTATGGTCCTTTAAACTGAGTGAGGAATTATTATAACAGGGATGGACCTGAATTAAATCCTCTGACCTTCACAGGCACATGCACCTACAGTCAAAATAAATGTTTAAAAATAGTTGTTGTTATGTTATAAAACACACTATATTTGTGAACCAAAATCTCTTCAACTTACCTCAAGTGGCATCAGTCTAATTAGTGTTGCAAAGCATTGAGTAGCCATGAATCTCACACTGTCTGTCTGGTCACTCATTCTTCCCAATACAGGAACAACTAAAAGGACAATATATGGAACAATACCAACATCCAACTGTTCCATAACACCTGAGTAAGCTATTAAGGAAATTTCGAAATAGTTCCCAGGTAATGTCTTCACATATTAGTATACCAAGATTGTAACTTCAGCATTTAAAAAAATCATTTTCACATATGTACATAATATATCCTGACCATTTTCTTATGGCTTTCTGAAATAGGGTAGCCTATAAGCCTAGAATGGCTTTAAACTCTTAATCCTCTTGCCTCTACCTCTTGAGTGCTGGGATTACAGATGTACACCATCCTGCCAGGCTCAAGATTATGACTTGTTAGCAATTATAACCATATTTACAGGCTGGTGCTCTTTTTAAAACATTATTTAACTACTGTAATTAAAAGTATAAAATTGCTCCAAAAAGAGATGCAAATAGATACAGAGATTCACAACTAATCACTGGGCTGAGCTCCACGCATAGAGAGGGGTCAAGACCATGATGGGAAACCCACAGAATCAACTGACCAGAACTAGTGGAAGATCACTGATTCCTGACTGACAACGGGGGAACCTGCATGGGACCAAACTAGATGCCTGAATACAAGTTGTAGAAGAAGATCTCTTGTTTGTAGTAGGCTGCTCAGCCCTGAAATAACCACACAGAAACTGTATTATTAATTAAATCACTGCTTGGCCCATAAGCTCTAGCTTCTTATTGACTCTTACATCTTAATTTAACCCACTTCTATTAATCTGTAAATCGCCATGTGGCTGTGGCTTATCGGTAAGGTTTGGTGCCTGACTCTGCTCTTTTCTCCCAGCATTCAGTTTAGTTTTTCCTGCGTACCTCTAGTCTGCTATGTGCAGGCCCAAGAGAGTTTGTTAACCAATGGTATTCACAGCATACAGAGGGGAATCCCACATCACTAGGCAACAATAGTTTGGCTTGTGCCACTAGCAGTGGGACCAGGATATAACTCTAATGCATGAACTGACTTTGTAGAGCCCATTTTCTATGGAAAGATACCATGCTCAGTCTAGGTACTGCGGGTGGGGGGACAAAGGGAGGAGTGGGGAGTTGCGGGGGAGCAGACAGACATGACACACAATGTCCTTGGTCCTGCCTCAATGAGGGGACAGGACAGTCCTAGCTCACTTCTTGGGGGGGGGATTAATCTCTCTGAGGAGCAGATGGGAAGGGGGAACAGGAAGAGAAGAGAACTGGGATTAGTATGTTTTTAAAAAAAAGGAAGTATTTGGTTGCACCCATAACCATCATCATGTCATTATTACGCAAGCATCTTGGTAATGCAAAATTCTGCTTGCTGGATGGTGTCTACTGCACTCATGAATTCACAGCTCAAGATGTGTCAAAATTCCAGCATGGAGGAGAGAGAAGCTCCTGAAGCTCCACTCCTAGCTGATGGGCTGCTGGCAATTGACAGCGGCTGGCAGACTGCACATGCTCTGGCTCACCTTCCTGCACTCATGTGCATGCAGGCTGTACTATTTGGTTTCAGTGGGTTATACACAAGAGGACATGAAGGTCAGAGGGAGACAGTTAGGTGGCCCAGGAAGAGTGGGAAATGAAAATTGGGGTGGACATTATTATGACTCATTGTATATATGGATAAAGTTGTCAAGGAATAAATAAAAACTATTCTATAAGCCAGTCAATATTCTAGTATGGAGGGAAAAGGAGCTCAATAAACTTAGCTGAGGAGCCATTAACAGTTGATGGTTTCTGGGAGTGGAAGAGGGAGAATCAGTTTTCTCTAAGGGTGTGACCCCCTAGTAAGCTGACTGTGTTGTAGTGGGTGGCTCTTCACCCATAAGCATATGGACAACACAAATTGGATTTGGTAGGATATATGTGAGGGAGGGCATATTGAAATGCAGAGGGTTAGAAGTGGAGTTGGGAATAGGAGTGGGGTTGAATATGACCAAAATAAATTGTACTCATGTATGAAATAGTAAAAGTAGTAGTAATATAATAACTTTAATAAATAAAAATTCAAATAAAATTTTTTGAAAAAAAATATATACAAAATTTCAAGCCAAGCAGTAATGGCACCTGCCTTTAATCCTAGCACTCAGCAGAGGCAGGTGGATCTCTGTGAGTTTGAGGTCAGCCCAGTCTAAGAAGCAAGTTCTTGGACTATGAAGAGAAACCCTATCTCAGAAAACCAATATAAATAAATCAATAAAATATAGGAGAGATGGAACAGTGGTTATGACACTGGGTACTCTTTCAAAGGACCTGGTTTGATATTCAGAACCCACGTAGTAGCTCACAACCATCTATAACTCCAGTCCCAGAGGATCTGGTATCCTCTTCTAGTCTCCATGGGTACTAGGCATGCACATGGAGCAAAGACGTATCTGCAGGCAACACAGCCATACACATAAAATCAATCTATCTGCCTGCCTGCTTTCTATCTAGGTATGTATATTTTTTTAACTTGTAAAAATTTTATGTGTTCTGTTCACCTGTCTGTCTATGCACTATTTGCATGCCTGATGCCCAAGAAGCTCAGAAGAGGTAGTCAAGATTCCTTGAGACTGGATTCATGGACAGCTGTGAGCTGTCATGTGGGTACCAGGAATCAAACCCTGGTTCTCTTTTAAGAGTAAGAGGTAATACTTTTTTTTTTTCTTTTCTTTTTTTTTTTTTTTAGTGGATTTCAAGACAGGGTTTCTCTGCAGCTTTGGAGCCTGTCCTGGAACCAGCTCTTGTAAACCAGGCTGGCCTAGAACTCAGAGAGATTCGCCTGCCTCTACCCCCTAAATACCGGGATTAAAGACGTGTGCAGCTACCACAGATTTAAGAGGCAGATCTCTTTGAGTTTTAGCATCCAGCTTGGTCTATAGAGTTAGTTCCAGGACAGCCAGGCAGAGTTACAAAAAGAAACACAGTCTACAAAAATTACAAAAAGCAACAAGACATCCCTGGCTGACCTCAAACTGGTAGCTATCCTGTCCCAACCGCCTCAATTTTTAGGCAAGCACAGCCACTCCTGGCTTAATCACTGATGTTATCAACAAACTTTACCTTCTTAAAAACTGACTTCTAGCCGGGCGGTGGTGGCGCACGCCTTTAATCCCAGCACTCGGGAGGCAGAGGCAGGCGGATCTTTTTGAGTTCGAGACCAGCCTGGTCTACAAGAGCTAGTTCCAGGACAGGCTCCAAAGCCACAGAGAAACCCTGTCTCGAAAAACAAGAACAAACAAACAAACAAAAAAAAGAATCATGGCCTGCATAGACTGCACCTAATCCTGTGGCTATGAAAATTCTGAACCAGGTTTCTACTGATCTGGCCTTATCCACCTTTCTTGCTTTGACACATGGGGCTGACAGATTCTGAATTAAACAATGGCTGCCATGTCCTTAGAAAGAGCTTGCAGTACATCTCTAGATTTAGTATATTTCAGTATAAAGCAAAAGTTCACATGACATCAAGAGAAACCAGCTTAATTATCTTACCATTTTAATCATATTTCCCTAAAAAAAATGAACATAGTTTGGAACCATACATTTAAGGTAAATATACCTAGTATTTAATTAATATTATTGAAACATAAAGAGATCAGTTACTAGCTTAAAATTAGATAAAATTGCTTTGCTTATTAAAGTTACCCATCTGAAGCAATTCTTTAAGTGTTTTATATGAAATTTTAATAATAAAACATAATCATAATAAATCATAATAAAATGTAAAATACTTCAAAATAAAATGTAGAAAGTTGTCATTTTATAATAAATGAAATTTATGTGTATTTTAAAATGAGTGAACCTTTGAGTTAATCTTCGATAAAATGAATAAAATTTTTCAAGTTTGGCAAAATAAAGGATACAGGCAAGTGCTTCAATTGCACCTTCTTGTTTGACATTGTCATCAATTGCTCCCAGCCACGGAAGTACCTTCTCTAAAAAAATATTCATTGTTTCCATGGTAGCTATTTTGCTCATGACACCTATGCAGCGAGCTGCCATGTGCCTCACTGCAGTGCTGGGGTACTGAAGGCACATATACAGATGAGGCAAATGCTGGACCAGCTAAAACAAAAACAAAACAGCAATTACAATACTTATTAGGGAATGATTACAAAGTTCAGTGTTCCTGATTTTGTTCTAGGTACCAGCATTATGATCACAACAGCATCTCATGTTAAATGTCCACTGTATAGAACATTATGATAGCCAGCCTCACATTTCAGTTGAGTACAGGGTGGATAGAGTTTTTTCTTTATTAATATAAGAAAATGGGGAGAGCTTTCTTTGAGATGGGGACTTGCTGTTGTCTAGGCTGGCCTCAAACTTCTGTATACAGGCAATTCTTCTACCGAATGTCCCAATAAACTGGGAAATAGACCTGGCCAGTAGGGCTTATCAGAAAATTGTAATAAATAAAAGGACATACTTTTATTCCTGACTGCTATCGCCCAGATTCACTCTTATGAAACTTATTTTAAAGTTACACAGTTATAGAGAAGTAAAGCTAAAACTGTTAAAATACAATAAACTGCAAAGAGCCTCTCCAATGAAAAGATTTTTTTTTTAAAACAAAATAATTTTTCTACTTTCCTCTTCCCTCTGCAAACTCTTCTATTAGAAGTATAATAGTAAAAACCAAGCCAAAGCCACACACCAGTGTTCTCTGGTCACTGACCAGCTGTATCTTAGAACATGATCACCTGCTTATCCTAAAAAGGCATCCCTCTGCGTGGAGCTCTACCTATTACTGGTCTCAACAGCCTACAGTTTTCTTTCTCTTTGCTCCTTCACCTTTCCTTCAGAACCCTTTCCACGATGCTTGAGTTTCCAAATTGGGTTTTCTATCACTCCTGTACCAATAAGGAAGAATCTAGTTACACTATATATTTTTTTAAATTCCATTAATGCAAAGGGACTAACTTGTATTTTTCAAAAGAGGAAATTATATTTTTCGAGTATTAAGAAGCACTATACATATTAATTACCAAGGAATGAAGTGCAGAATCCATTGAAGCTGCTGCTATTTCAAAAACTTGCAGGGAATTCACCAATTCTTGAGCAGGACTATCACCTCTTTCCAGGAGGGACTTTCCATCTGTTCAAATACAAGTTATATCACTTTTAAAATAATTTTCAAAATCTAGAGACCACAAAAAAATATTAGTACTCTCTGAGCTAGTAGTTATACAAGTGTCAACAAAGCTTTTTGTATTAAAAATGAAGTGACTTTAAGTGCTCAAATACTGTACTTAAAGCAACCAAACAGATTTAAAATAATAACCCACTTCCAAATCTATTGTTAAATATATAAAAGGGGGAAAGCATACAGAATAACATGAAAATTACAAGTCTTCCATTTTAAAAATTACCTACTGGTCTAAGATAAATAGAGAGAAACAGATTTCTTTTATAAGAATATATAAAAATATACTGAAAAACCAGAACTGACTAAGATGACTGCATACCGAAATTATTTAGGTCAATCATAGCCTTCAATGGGCCAACCATAGCATCCCAAAGATGTGGCAACTTCACCGCCATTTCAGCACCAAAATGTTTCACTATAGTTGTTAGCGCAAATTCAGCTCCTCTCCGCTGTACCAGGTAAGGCTTCTGACCCTACAATCCAATATTAGTTCAAAGAAAAATCTTAGAAAAAAGCATTATGCATTAAAATTTTAATCAAGAGGATTTTAAAGTCACCATCTAAAAACTGACAATACTGCTGTTGTCAATGGAGCAGTTAGTAGATGTTACCTATGACCATTACAATCATCTTCCAGTAACTGGCTCCACACGGGCCTAAAACTCATAACTGGATTTTCTGTTGTTGATTTTGCTTAAAACAGGAATAAAATAAGAAATAAAAGGATACATGACTTCTAGAGACAGTCACCAGTGGCATTTTTTTTAGTGTTCCTTGCCCCAAAGAAACAGCAGTCTCAGAAATGATACCATCTATTTTCCTCCTCCCCACCCCACCCCAAACAGGTGTGGCCCCTGGCTGTCCTGGAACTCACTTGTAGACCAGGATGACCTCAAACTCAAGAGATCCACCCATCTCTGCCTCATGAATATTAGGATTACAGGTATGTGCCACCACTGCCCACCCAAGCTGAAACCATCTATTCATCTATTCTTTTTTTTTTTTTTTTTTTTTTAAATTTTCTGAGACATGGTTTTTCTGTGTAGCTTTGGTGCCTGTTCTGGAACTCGCTCTGTAGACCAGGATGGCCTCAAACTCACAGAAATCCACCTGCCTCTGCCTCCGAGACATGCGCCACCACTGCCCAGCTTCTTATTTAAAATCATCCAGGGAAATGGAACATGCTTTTGCTAATCCCAAGGGTTATACTTTTTTATTAATCAGAAGAGTCATAAAATTGGCTTCTCTCAAATACAGAGTTTTAAATTAAAGTGGAAAAGATATACAGAGCATGGTGGCACACTCAGGAGGCTGAGGTAAACAAAGGCCTTGAGGCTGGCCGGGATCACACCAAAAAGGACAAACAGAAGCTGGGTGGTGGTGCCGCACACCTTTAATCCCAGCACTCAGAAGGCAGAGGCAGGTAGATCTCTGAGAGCTCTAAGTCCGTCTGATTTGCAAAGGGAGTTCAAGGACAACTGGAGCTATCATACAGAGAAACTCTCAGAAAAACCAAAAATGAAAGAAAGAAAGAAAGAAAGAAAGAAAGAAAGAAAGAAAGAAAGAAAGAAAGAAAGAGAGCTGTAAGTATCAAATCATGAAAATAATGGAGAGATAATCAGTGAAACAGATTTATAAAATGTTTTAGAAGAAACAGGATACTGATTTTAATCAGAAACTTATTCATGGCCCCTATTTTACAAAAACGATCTTTTTAGCACTAACAGTTTACTGTAGTGTCATATCTTACAATCAAATGAACAGGGACAGTCATCCCATTGTTAATATGCTACTGTAAGGGCTATGGCTATGACTTAGACAGTGCAAAGCATTTGCTTACATTCCCTGTCCTGCAATACTATCTGCACTCTTGTTCATTCATTCAAACCCCCTGCCCCATACTGACCTCCAGTCCGGCTTCTAATTTGTAATCCTTCTATATCAGCCTCCCAATTAGTAGGATTACAGGTATTTACCACCATACCCAGCCTAAAGACCTTTCTGAAACACTGGGTATAGGCAAGGGATGTTGCTCAGTAAGCACAGTGCTTGCCCAGCATGCATAAGGCCCTGAGTTTCATCTCCAGTCCTGACTAGACAAATAGACCAAGTGGCACTTGGGAAGTATGTGCAGGAGGATCACATGTCCAGGGCCATCCCTGCCTACATCATTATGTTTTTCAGTCAGCCTGAAATACAAGAGATAGATGCACAAACACACAAAGAGGATAATTTTCAGTAGTTTATAACAGAATAGGATGGAAAATTCACATAAATCATTACAAATAGGAAGCATCTTTAGAGCAGATGTCATTATACTGATATGCCATTATAATCAGAGTTGAAAGGATTTCATAGTGAAGCGACTAGCAGTTTATAGGAAATTAGATTTAGTTCCTTACCCAGGGAAAACACATTTAATATAATCCCTGGTTGACTAACAGTAGGTGTTAATATAAATTTTTTCTCAGAATATCACTAGGCATTCTTGGCACTGACAGGATAAAGAACAGTTAGTCGCCACTGCCATTGAATATGATCTTTGCAGCCAATGCTCTGAGTGTGAGTTGGCTTACATTTATGAATAGCTTATGTACCTATAATAAAAAGGGTAGCTACCAAGCAAGCTAAGTTAATATAAATTACAAGAGAAATGAAAAACTTAAAAATTAAATTAAAATTTTATGGTAATATTGCCAAAATACTTTAAAAAGATGTAGTGGTATTCCACTTGTATCTTAATAAACAAAGCTTTTCTGGAGATCGGGAAAGTAAAACAGCCACACTGGCCAGACTTACAGACCAGCCAGCAATGACACACACCTTTTAATCCCAGTACCCACAACATGCACCTTTAATCCTAGTAGCCACACTAGCTGCCATAAAAACCGGGTGGTGAATGCCTTTAATCCCAGCCCTAGAGAGGATTATAAAATGGGAGGAGACAGCTCTCATGCACAGTCTCATTCTGAGATTCCTGGAGGCAGGATCCCCACTTTGGTCTGAGGTTGCGATAAGAGCCAGTGGCTAACTGCTTTGCTTTTCAGATCTTCAGGTTGAACCCCAATTTTTAACTCTGAGTTTTTATTAATCATGCTTCAAAAAGCTATTAATTCATTTGTAAGCACAATACAACTCTGAAAGCTAATAAGAAAACTTCGCTCTTCATCTAGAAACTAAATATTTAAAGAGTATAAGCATTACCTCATCAAGTTCAACCAGGACATTCCCACTACTTCCCGCAGGCAGCTCTGCGATCTGAGCTTTGATTGCTTTGGGGATAGGACCTCGCCTGCTTGTGATAGCAAAAGCTGCTTTCTGGTGTCGATAGAGTGTAATGATACCTCTGTGTTTGGTGACAGTATGGTGCATCCCATCTTTTTCTGAATTGGATCCTAAGAAAGAAAAAAGGCATTTAATCAAAATATAGGTGAGAAAATGTTTCCTGCTCCTAAAGAGACATGATGTAAATTTAAACTGAGCAAGACCTCAATTTTTATAAAGGATGTTGTTATTAGACAATGAAATGGTAACAAAATTGTCTACTTGAATTAAGATTCATATTGAAGTTGGGCGGTGGTGGCGCACGCCTTTAATCCCAGCAATCAGGAGACAGAGGCTGTGAGTCTGAAGTCATCCTGGTCTACAGAGTGAGTTCCAGGACAAGCATAGCACTTTCTTCCTTCTCATTTGTTTTTTAGAAGTTGTAAGTCTATTACATTTTGTATAATTTAGGTTTTATAAAATCTTACTGATTAAAAAATTATAGGACTCAGTCATATGACTACACCAGTGTTAGTCTTATTTCTGAAATCATCTTAATGAAAGAGCTGTTTTCCATATAAATTTTCTACATGAGAATAGAAAACTTATTTGGTATTATTTATTAAATAGACTTCACTTACATCATATCATGGCACTAAATTAAGGAACCAAATTATTAACATTTGATTTAACTAGTTTTCTAGCCTAGTTATAAGAAGCCATACAATGACTTTAAAGATTAAAGAAGGGTGAACACAGGCTTCAGCTGACTTATATCACTTCTTCTATGTACAGCAAATTTGCATGTAAGAGGGCTGACTGGCAAATATACAAACTGATAAGACAATTTCTTTGTCCATGGAGTAGGAAATGGGGGGGGAGGGCTCTAAAAGGAACTGGATTTATGCTTAAATTATACCTATAATTTAATGGAAAAACAAACTTAAATGGTCAATTCCTTCTCTGTGCAAATAAAGGTTTAGATATATACCTTTAGAATTTTCCTGGCCACTCTGTGTTGGTACTGGACATGTTACACAGGGAGTGAGGTATGGGTCCACACAAAGAGAACTACAGAGGTTTTTAATGACTTTTGAATTAGGACATGGTGTCCTTGTTGTACACTGCTGAAGAAGCTTAGCTATGCACTGAGCAGCATAGTTCTGTACTAGCGTATTCTCTTCTTTTTTAATTGTCTCCATTAGCGGTTTTATGATAGGATTTAACTTCTCCGGAAGTTGCTGCAAACTCACAACTGCACATGCAGCAAAAGTATGCACTCTCAACTGCAACACTTGCCACTCTTGGTTCGTCTCTGCAACTGTCATTTGGACCTGATGTCGTTTACTATCTAACTGCTGTAACACTTGAGGATTTAGATCAAAAGTTGATGTGACTTCATTAAAAACAGTAGTTACCTAATAAAAAAGAAGAAATGAAAAATCATTAATTACAACAACTCCAGGTATACTCGAAAATCCTAAATGGCAGTTTTCTCTTTCATTTGTCTCCCATAGTATCAAGATTTGCTTTAATATTTAGTAAGCTTAAGAAAAGGGAGATTCTCTTGATAGAAATAAAATTACTATTAAATATATCAAATTTCCCCTAACTGGTAATTATGAAAGCTACAGGCAAACACAAACTGTTAGTTTGAAGAATATCAAAATTCACAAACTACTTCTCTACTTCAGAAACAACAGAGATGCAGGGACCACTGTAGAAGGCCCAATACTACTGTGACAGAGTACATTATACGCTTCATTAAAAGACTGTTGTTCTTCACTTTAACTTTATTAAGATATAATTCCTGTACCATAAGTTAACTCATGTGAAGCAAATAATTCAGTGGTTTTAAGAACTATGGCTCACCACAATGAAACATTCTTATCAATCCCAAAAGAAAACTCTTACCTATTAGCAATTACTCCTCATTTCCCCAATGTTATGGAACCTATTTCCCTCTTATACAAATAGTTTTATTTTGGCTATTCTATATGTATGAAATCTCAGTAAAAGTAATGTTCTTCAGGTCCATCTATGTGGTACCATGTAATGGTATTTTCTGTCAAACAATATTTAACTTTCATATATAACCTTTCTATTATACATTTCATTTATCCATTCAGTTGATTAATATTTGGGTTCTTCCTATCTTCTGGATATTATAAGTAATGTTGCTCTGAAATTTTATGCACATCAAGGTTGTGTAAAAGTTTATATAACAAAAATAGTCCAGGCAGCAGGAGCTCACACCTTTAACCCCAGCATTCAGGAGGCAAAAGCAGGTGGAGTTCAAGACCAGTAAGGTCACACAAAGCAAGTTCCAGAACAGCCAAGATTACAGAGAGAAATGCTGTCTCAAACAAAACAAAACAAAATACACCCATAAACAAATAAACAAATGAGTAAATAAGTAAGTTAGTAAGTGGGTTGGTCATCTTTGCTGGGTAAGTACAATTATTGAGAGTTTTCATGAGTAAGTAATAGCCTGATAATTACTGATCACAAAACAAGTAAACATTGAAAAGCAAAACTTTTCATGGGTATTGAGTTTTTGCTGCTGTTCTGGTTACAGGAACAGTTTCACCAAGTAGCACAAGCTAGCCTCAACGTCATTCTCCTGCATGTTGGGACTGTAGGTACTTGCCACCATTCCTACAAAGAATCTATATTTTTGTTTGTTTGTTTGTTGGCTTGTTTTTCATGATAAGGTTTCTCTATAGCTTTGGAGCCTGTCCTGGAACTTGTTCTCATAGACTAGGCTGGCCTCA
The DNA here is from genome assembly GCA_028555095.1 of Dicrostonyx torquatus. Classification (NCBI taxonomy): domain Eukaryota; kingdom Metazoa; phylum Chordata; class Mammalia; order Rodentia; family Cricetidae; genus Dicrostonyx; species Dicrostonyx torquatus. The sequence goes on from JAQHUG010000199.1 coordinate 2,359,931, forward strand.
AACTCAAAGATCTGCCTGTATCTGCCTCCCGAGTGCTACTTTGTTTTGTCCATTCGGTATTGTTATGCTCAAGATTTATATAAAACTGTTATACTTAAAAGTTTGAAACACTGTCTAAAGTACTATTCTGCCAATCTTCAGTGACTACTGACAATTGAGGATAAATTTTCAAACAACCCCAAATTAATGCTGTCATTTAACTAATCTAACAGATGAGTAAAACTTAATGTCTTAATCCCTAAGACTTAACTAATATCTTAAGTCTCTTTACTTTCTCAAAGTGGAAACAAATGTGGGAGAGACACAAGTAAGGAACTGAATCAATCTAAATCAAAGGAAAGACAAGTCCTGTGGCCACAGAATGCTTTACTCTTTATAGTGGAAGACATCAGTGAAGAGCTGGCATCGGCAGTTTAAGCTTTTGGTTTCTGTTTTGACACTGGGTTTGGTTATGGAGCCCTAGGGGACCTGGAACTTGCTATGTAGACCAGGCTGGACTTTAACTCACAGAGATTCACTTGCCTTTGCCTCCCAAAGGCTGAGATTAACACTGTGTGCTCAGCATTGTTCTTTTTGGAAGACAGGTCTTACCATAAGGTCCCAGATGACCTCAAACTCCAAGGCTTAAGGGTTCTCCCAACCTCACTCTACCAAGTCTCTCAAGTAGCTGGGACCACAGGCACATGACATCCTGCCTATTTTCTTGTTTGTTTCTGTAGTTTGGGGCCCAGCTTTAAAATAATGGTTCATGCGTTATTGTTATGTCTTTGCTTAAAGAAAATGTGAGGAAGTAGAAAGCAGGCTATTTTCCAAAGCAGTGAAAAATGTTCAAGAAGCAAGCTAACCCAAGGAAGGAGAGGAACTCAGAGAAATGAAGAACATACACAAGGTAACGAAAGCAAGGGAAAAAAACTGCAAAGGAAGGAACGCATATGTGTTCATTTGTTTGTTTTGAGATAGTCTCATCACACAGCTCAGGCTAGCCTTGACCTTAAGATTCTCCTGCTTTACTCTCCCAAAGGCTGGGATTAAAGATGGATACCAACACTTCTGGCTAGAAATAATGCTTTTAAGTAGAGGAGGGGTGTGACAGAGAGGACCTAAAAGACTAGATAAACCTAGCACATCACAAAGGCTGTATGGACAAGGATATGCCTAGAGACTTAGAAAAGAATCTGGAACTAGGCATAATGTAAGAAAGCCTTTGGGCTGTAATAATAAAAAAGAAAAAAAAGGGGATAAAGGGTAAACACACGAGTCTTTCTAAAAGAAAATGCTGACAACTCTACAAATATGGATAAAAGAATCATTTTTCTATTAAAAACCTCAGGTCAACTAATATAAAAACGGCAGCAAAATAATCAAAGAAGAAATGCCTTAATATAAAAGATTGGAGACTGGAGAGTTGGCTCAGTGGTTAAGAGAATTTGTTGCTCTTGCAGAAGAACCAGGTTCAATTTCTAGCACCCTCATGAAGGCTCACACCTACTGTAACTCCAGTTCCAGGGGATGACACTCACACAGGTATACATGAAGGCAAAAACATCAATATATAAATAATTATAAAATGAATTAAATATATATGTATAAACAAAGCCAAACATCTCTTATAGCTCAGCAATTCTACTACATTTATCTAATAAAAATCTAACTATATATCCAAAGATTTCTATAATAATAATTTTAAAAAATAATTATATAGCATCTTTATTCACAATAGCCAAAACCTAAGAAAAGGACATATTTTATCAAGAGGCAAATGGCCGGCACTAGCTGTGGTAAACTCAGCAACAAAAATAATTTGGGCTGGAGAGATGGTTCAGTGGTTAAGAGCTTTGCCTGCTCTTCCAAAGGTCCTGAGTTCAATTCCCAGCAACCACATGTGCTCACAACCATCTGTAATGAGATTTGGTGCCCTCTTCTGGCAGGGATACATGCAGACAGAACACTGAATACACAATAAATAAATCTTTTTTAAAAAATAATAATTAATATACAGGACACAATAAATTCAGAAGTTTCATGGCCCCAAATCCTTATACCAAACTGCATAATATATGGTATCATTTATACAGAATTATAGAATGCACAAATAAATTAGTAACAGATGGGTCAGAATAATGGTTATTTGGGAACAAGGAGAAGAAAGGATAGGCTTGGAAACAGGAACAGTGGTGTTCTTTATCTTGACTGCATTTGTGTTTCTCTGGTTTATGTATCTGTGAAAATTCCATAAATTTGTCCACTTTAGATCTAACATGTACAAATATCTGTATTTACTTAGAAATGTTAGGAAATCATCAGATGAACTGGTGATTAGAAAAATGGAGATATTTTTAAGTACATGTATAATATAGTGAACTTGGTCAAATGTTAACTGCAAAATCTAACCACTAGGTATGGGTATTGTTATTCTAAATGCTAAGTACATGAGCAGTTTTGTGTTAACACTTTTGCTTCTATATGGTCAAATATTTTCATCTTACGCCAAGAAGAAAAATAGGCAAGAATCCATAAAAGTAGTTTTTCCCTTGTACCAAAATTTTATGATATACTCAAAAATGAAAAAACAAAAAGTTTTCCGGTAAGATGTATTAATAAAGTGTAGAAGCAGTTTTCCCATCTACCAAAATCTTAAGATACACCAACAGTGACAAAACTTGTCAAGCTTTCTAGTAAGATGTATTAAATAGTTCTCTGTTCTAGAATTTCAAGAAATTGAGTACAATGAAATAACCTTTCTAAAGAACAGGATGACAAGATACCATTTCACAAACAGATCCAACATATTAGTACGCTTCTGTGGTGACACAGCATGGCACATTTCCAATCTTTATTTCATGGTGTAAAATTAAGAAAATTACTTCTAGCCAGCCTTTAACCCCAGCACCTGGGAGGCAGAGGCAGGTGGATCTCTGTGAGTTCGAGACCAGCCTGGTCTACAAGAGCTAGTCCTAGGACAGGCTCCAAAGCTACAGAGAAACCCTGTCTGAGATAGATAGATAGATAGATAGATAGATAGATAGATAGATAGATAGATAGATAGATAGATAGATAGATGGTACTTCTTTACTCACCAGGTCATTAGCTTGATCTATTGTTAAAACATTGTTGTTTATTTTATTACCAACTTCAATATGTGCATCAGCTAATGATGATAAAAACTGTTTACATTCATTCTGCATTCGTGTGAATGGAACAGCAATTTCATCATAATACAAATGTTCTGAAAGGATATCAAGTAAACGTGGCTGCACAGCTAGGGTAACAGCTTTACACTCCTAAAATACAATAGATAACAAGATTCAGAGAACATATAAAAATATAATGGTAGAGGTGTTTAAATCTTGATTTTAGACAACCAAAGGCTGCATTGCCATTGATTTTGAATCTATAGTCTGTTACCTTTCAGAACAGTTAGCTACACAAAGAAAAAATATTACATCAAAACTGCTCTGAAATTTTAATGACTACAGGACATGCACATGTAACCACTATAATTGCATTTAATTTTCAACCTAATTATTCTTATTGTACTCTGAATTTATTCAAAATATGCATATAAATAAATGAGCAAATAAACAAATAAAATAAATAGAGCAGACATTTAGAAGTATATTACTATAAACACCAGTCAGAAAACAATCTGGCATGCACTAAAAATATTATTCAAAATTTGATATTAGATATCTTTAACAGTTCAACCACAGCTTCACATGCTGTATTGTAAAAATGGATATAATTTAAAAGCTACTTACCTGCCCCCAAATTTAACTAACCCTTCCCACTTTCTCTGGTTGTTGCCTGCCCCAACAAGAGGGGGAATGGCCTCAGTGGTGAGCCATGAGGGGTTCTGTGGGATCTGGGTGATCAGCCTGGGCTTCACAGAGTAAATCCAGAGAAGCTCTGTGAGGGTCCAGAAACCGAACTGTCAACACTTGCTGCTGAGTCTGAGAGGCACAAAAACACAGCATCACTGCCTCTCCAGCACATGGAGTCCTGACAACAAAACAGATAAGCTTTGCTTCTTCCCAGAGGCAAAGTAGGGTTTCAATTGCAATAAAGCATGGTTCAATTACTTTTAGACATAACTTTGACAAACTGCTAAGAGGCAGTAACAAGCAACTCTCACAGCAAGTGCAGACAGTTAAATTTCCAGAAATAAATCTTACATAAAGTCATACATCCTATAGAAATTTAAAGTTAAAGAGGCTAGAAGGGAAGTTGGCTCATCTGGAAATGAAGATTTGAGTTTAAATGTAGAGATCTCTTTCTTGTGACCAAAACTTCTGCCTTTGTTACTACCCATATAGACAGAGCTCCAAAAACACAAAGCACTGAAAATGTGCTGCCTGAAAGCAATGACCAACTGTCCTACACAGTCAGGCGCTGGCTTGCTTCTTTTTATATAGACACAAGTCTTAACAGGGAGCTTTATAACAGACTGTAGGGATGAATACACACTATATATGAACACAGCTTAGTAGTCTCAGATATGAATGGGGTGCTAAAAATAAAAGTTAAACAGATGACAAATAATGTTCAATATGATATAGAATACTTTCACATAACTGCTAGATTTTCATAAAGAAACTGCTTCTACTTTTATATTGTAAGTTATAAATAGTCCTAAATGCTAATGAAAATTGGTTTTACTAAATTTGCCTTTATTACTTTAGGAATATACCTTACCTTTTGTAAAGCAGCCCATTCACATATTACTAATGCAACACTAATTCTCTGTAAAGCAGATTTGGAGTTCAAATGGAATAGAAGTAACTGGCCAAGAGATTCTGCTGGTTTAATTTCTTGGTTTACCATATTTACACCTGGATCACAAATACAGCAACAAAGTGCTCCTAACAACCTAAAAGAGAGGAAAAGGCCATACTATAAAAATTACTTGAAGAAAAATTTCTCTTACTAAAGTTATAAATTTCCACATAAAACTATAACTTATCTTCTAGCTTATTTTCAAGAAGACAGGAGATAGTTTGTTTTGTTTTTCATACATGTCTAACATAATTCAGGTTGGTTCTCAACTCTCTCCATCACTGAGGATAACTCTGAATCCCTGCTTCCCCTCCCTTCACCTCTGAAGTGACACTGCAGGTGTGCACCACCACACTGTTTGGGTGCTACCTGAGGTCAAACCCAGAGACTTGGACATGCAAAGCAAACAATCTACTAACAAAATTACATCCCAATCCCCCATTTAAAAAACAAAAAACAAACAAACAAAAAACCAACAGGGTTTTTCTATATAACAGTCCTGGCTATCCTGGAACTCTCTTTGTAGACCAGGCTGGCCTCAAACTCACAGAAATCCACCTGCCTCTCAAGTGTTGAGATTAAAGACATGAGCCACCACCACCCAGCCCCCTATTTTTAAAACTTCAAAAACTTAAAAATATTTACTTGCTTTAATTCTTCTAAGATAACTAGTATAAAGGAAGAACAACTGAGACATGAAGAAAATCTTTTGGTTAAATGTTATAGCTATTAGCCAGAATTTTCATACTATGATACTTGACCCTTGATGAATACTCACTTAGCTGCCATCATCCTGGCCCTCATAACTACAAAATCCCGTGTAGCTGGGTCTTCCATGATGGTGTCTGCACCTGCAATATACTCCTGAAGCACTTCTTTATTCTGGATTTGGCCTTGCCGTACCTTACCACCTGTTTTTTCCTAGAGGAAAAGCAATAATTAAAGATTAATCAATAAAATTTTATTGGAAATGAAGCCAGTAAAATGTAGTTTTCATAAACTTCTAAGGGCTAGCCGGACAATAGTGGTGCACACCTTTAATACCAGCACTTGGGAGACAGAGGCAGGCAAATCTCCATGAGTCCAAAGCCAGCCTGGTCTACAAGAGCTAGTAGTAGTAGTACAAGAGCTACACAGAGAAACCCTGTCTCAGAAAAACAAAAACAAAACAAAAATTATAAGGGTGCCAGGAGGTGGTGGTGCAGTCCTTTAATCCCAGCACTCGGGAGGCAGAGGCAAGTGGATCTCTGAATTCGAGACCAGCCTGGTCTATAAGAGCTAGTTCCATGACAGGCTCCAAAACTACAAAGAAACCCTGTCTCAAAAAAACAAACAAACAAAAAATCTAAGGGCTAATAATTACTATTCAGTTTGTTGGTCTGAATAAAGATTGAACTTGCCTAATGTTAATGAAGGCACCCTTAGAATTAAGCAATAAATACAAATTTCTCAAACAGCTACTACATTGGTAGCAATGAGGTGAATAGGTCTCTCTATACTTACCTTGGCTTTAGCTTTGACTTCTAGCAACATATTTAAATCAATAGGTAAATGGGAAGGCTGCATCATTAAGCAAAGCCAAGCACCCATCCACGGACAAGCAGCTGCTACCACATACTGTACGGAAGCCTTGCTCAACAGTTCCATCCAGACCTATGAAGTGAAAAGGAGAATAGGAAACAAATTTTTCTCTTAAGTGCTAACAAAAATCTAAAACACACTTTTAGGTGAAATGAACTAGAGGGAGTACAATATAGCACCAGATTCATTTGAAAAGTCAACATAAGAGATTCACTCTGAAATACTGACTTGGGTGATAGGTTTCTACACTACATGAAATAATGCAAAGAAAAGTTTTTGCCTTTGTTTTTTTTGTTTTTTTTTTAAATATCATGGGGGCCACAAAGATACTCAGGTCACATGCCAACACGCTTAACAGTCTGAGTTTGGTTTCCAGAACCTACATGGTAAAAGGAGAGAACCAACTCCAAAAAGCTGTGCCCTGTCCTACACACCCACACACCACACCCAAAAATATAAGTTTTTTTTTAAAGACTAAATTGATTTTTTATTTGTGTATTTTATGTGTGTTTGCCTGCGTATATGTATATGTACCACATGTAGCCATGAAGGTCAGAAGAAAGTTATATCTCCTAGAACTGGAGTGACAGATGATTATGAGCTGCCATGTCGGTGCTGGAAATCAAATCTGATCTTCTGTAACAAGTGCTCTCAACCACTAAGCCAATCTCCATCCAGTAAAAAAGATTTTAAAAAAGGAATGTTGGAGCCTGGCGGTGGTGGTGCATGCCTTTAATCCCAGCACGCAGGAGGGAGAGGCAGGTGCGTCTCTGTGAGTTCAAGGCCAGCCTGGTCTACAGAGGAGGTTCAAAGACAGCCAGAACTGTTACACAGAGAAACCCTGTCTCGAAAAACCTAAAAGAACAAAAACAAAAAAGGAATATAGGAGTGGGGCATGGCGGTACACATCTATGGAGCCCGCAGGAGGACTGAAGCAGAAGGATTAGGGTTCAGGTCAGCCTGAGGTACACGGATCTACTGAACAAACAAACAAAAACCAAGAGAATACTTGATAGTTTATGAAAGACTTTATAAATTAAACATCAAGCCAGGCATACTCAAAATATCTGCAAGCCCTGGGTTGAGAGACAAAAGCAAGAGGACCAGGAGTTTGAAGCCAACCCTAGCTACATAGCAAACTAAGGCCAGCCTTGGTTATGTGAGACCCTGTCTCAGATATTCCAATAAGATCCCCAAACAAAAAAACTGAATACCTCCGACCTCCATGGAAATTCTCTCTCCTCTTCTCCCCCTCTGCCCGTCTCTGCCCCCCCACTATTAAAAAGAAAATAAGCTCTTTTTAAAAAGTAAAAGATTAGTTTAATAGGACATATAAAAAGAAGAATCAGGCAGGGCGGTGGTGGCGCAAGCCTTTAATACCAGCACTCGAGAGACAGAGGCAGGCAATCTCTGTGAGTTTGAGGCCAGCCTACAGGCTCCAAAACTACAACAAAAAACAAAACAAAACAAACAAGCAAAAAATAAAAGAGGAATCAAAGAAACATAACTAACCAGAATTCATATTATATTTTATAAGGAGCCTAGTCTTTTGGACTCTTCAAATATCTTAGTTGGCTTAATTCCAATAATTAATTATAATAATACCAATAGCATAGTAATTATTTTTTAAATTATATCTGCAAATTTATTAGGACAAGAAATACAGGCAGATTCATCATGTACCTTATGAATAAGATCCAGAATTTCCTGGCTGCTTTCTAAAACACAAAACTGAAAAATGTGTCGCAGCATATCAGACAGGATGGGTATAAGCCAAGATGAAGAGTTCTGAAAACAAAAACATAATCAAACTTATGACATGTAGTTCCTGGACATTAATTTACATGAACAAAAAGTCAAATAACACAAACGTTATCATGAAAAGACCGAATGGCTTTATCAGAAAGAGTCAACTGGTGATAAATTTTTATAAGACTTAAGAGGCAACAAGTACATCATTATTGCAATGGCTTAAAAATTCCACAATCTGGGCTGGAGAGATGGCTCAATGGTTAAGAGCATTGCCTGCTCTTCCAAAGGTCCTGAGTTCAATTCCCAACAACCACATGGTAGCTCACAACCATCTGTAATGGGGTCTGGTGCCCTCTTCTGGCCTGCAGGCATACACACAGACAGAATATTGTATACATAATAAATAAATAAATATTTTTTTAAAAAAATTCCACAATCCTATGATCACAGGGAAATGGTGGGAAGACCCTGATTTACCCTAACATGAAATCTTTCCCAAATAAGTAAGAAATACAGAACCAAGCTGTAAGCAGCAGGGTCATCAGCATACATCACTGCTTTGTCGGGAAACTGGGAAATACTCAGTTACTGCTGTTGGGCAAAAAAAGATCAAAACTTAAATTCTATATACTCATCAATAATACAAAGTACCTAGAATACCTGACTTTCTTCCCTTACTCTCATCTCAATCACTGGCAATCTAAACAGTTACCTGTAGACACCAAACTACAACTCTAAAGGAAGATGTTTGCCCTGTACGAAGAACAAGTAAAATGTGATATATTTGCTGTCTCATGCTACAAATGCTGATAAATACACATTTTAAGTATTCAAATCTGAGAGGAAAAAAATCATGGGGAGAGCACAGAGAATGCTTAGAACAGTAAGACTATTCTATGTAATTGTGCAAATTACACATGACATAAGCATCTGAGTCCATAGACTGAAAACACCAAGGGCGAACCCTAATGAAAACTATAAAATTGGTTAATAAAAATCAACTAACAATAGTGATTGCCTTATTTTCCCATATAGGGTGTTCACAGTGGAGGATGCTGTATACATTGTGAGATTAAGGTATATAGGGGGAACACTGTACTTTTCCTTCAGTTTTCTCTCAAAATTGTCCTAAGAAATCTGGGCATTGTGGCATACACCTTTTAATCTCAGCACTCCTGAGACAGAGGCAGGCATATCTTTGAGGTCAGCGTGGTCTACACAGTGAGTTGCAGGACAGCCAGGTCTGTGTAGAAAAAAAAAAAAAGAAAGAAAAAAGGGGGGAGAGGGAGGGGCATGGTTTCAGGGATATAGATTCAGTGGCATAATTCTTGCCTCACATGTATCAAACCTGGGATTAGTCCACAGTACTATGACAAAGAAACAAAGAAAAGAAAATGGTTCACATAATATGTTGCAACAATGAGACACACCTATTGGAATGGCCTAAATAAAAACACTTGATAATATTACACACTGGCCAGAATGTGGAGTACTGACCGTTGATGAAAAGGCAACATGGCGCATCAAAGACAACTTAGAAGTTTCTTACAAAACTAAACTTACTCTTTTTGTCTTTGGGAGAAGGAGTTTGAAAAAAGAGTTTCTCTGTAGCTTTGGAGCCTGTCCTGAAACTAGCTCTTGTAGACCAGGCTGGCCTCAAACCAGAGATCCGTCTGCCTCTGTCTCCCAAGTGCTGGGATTAAAGGTATGCGCCACCATTGCCCGGCCTGAATATATTTTTATAGTATAGTCTAGTATGTGGGCTCATTAATGTCTGCCCACAGGAGGGAAGTATTTATACATTTAAAAACCTGTACTTTATATGTATATACTACCAAAACTTGAAAGTACCCAAGATATCTTTTTCAATACGTGAATGAATAAATTAGGGTAAAACCAAACAATAGGAGTATAAGATACCCTTAAAAATATAAGCTATCAAGACATGAGACACACAAAGAAAACTTAAATGCATATTACAAAGTAATAAAACTGATGACTCCAACTACATGACATATGCAAAACTCTGGAGACAGTGAAAGACATGTGATTCTGAGAGGCTGGGAAATGAGAAGAACAAAGGTGACTTTGAGGGTAATGAAAACAGCACTCTATGATACTGATAATCGTGGACACGTCTTTATACAGTTGACAATAACTTATCTTCTTAGAATCTCTCAATTTTATGGGCAAAACAACAACAATAATTTAAAAAAACAACAAAAAGTTGAGTAAAGAGAAGAGATCTAACAAGGTGATACGCTGTGCTACAGCGACCTTACCCACCAAATACTGCACAATAACTCAGTGACAGCAGCGTGTGAAACTGACAAAGGACTCAGACATCAGGCTCATTCTCTCACTCTGTACTTAAGCTCATTTCACACTCACAAGTTGAAAAGCAATTCAGTAGGTACACAATTCATTTTCCTTTTATGTCAAATTTAGGTTAAAGCTGAAAGAGCTGTGTAATTTATGTAAATTTGGGAAAGTTTCTTAATTTTTTATCATTAGTTCTCTCATCTGCAAAATATAAAAAGTAGCCATCTCCTGTAAAGTGCTAGTCAGTTCTAAGCATAAAATGAATCCCAATAATATTTCAAAGTATTGTTACTTTTTTTTTTAAAGACTGTTTTTGAGACAGGGTTTATCTGTGTAACAACCCTGACTGTCCAGGAACTCGCTTTGTAAACCAGGCTAACTTCAAACTTCCTGAGATCCAAATTTCAATTCCAGTAGTCAGGAGGCAGAGGCAGAAAATATCTGTCAGCTGGCACCCAGCCTAGTTAACATTACCAAAGCCAGGGCAGCCAAGCCCATGCAGTAAAACCCTGTGGGGGAAGTGTCACATGTCACAAACAAATAGAATTTTATATATTTATATATAATATATTTATATAATTTATATATTTTATATATATAAACAAACAAGTGACTTGCTCAAACTCTAACACCTTATTGGTATTTTGTTCCTGACATATTTTCTTCAATCTCTCATGTAGGAGGGTCCTTCTGTATTTCTGTTGTTTTCATTGGTTGAATAAAGAAACTGCCTTGGCCCTTTGATAGGGCAAAATCTTAGATAGGCAGGGAGGACAGAACAGAATAGGGATAGGGAAGACTCAGAGAGATCTGCCATGAAGCTGCCAGGGTAAGACATGCTGAATGACTCCCGGTAAGATCACTACCTCGTGGTGACACACAGACTATTAGAAATGGGCTGAATCAGATGTAATCAGACTACAAGAGGCTAGTCATAATGGGTCAGGCAGTAATTAAATTAATATAATTTTCGTGTGGTTATTTTGGGTATAAGCTAGCCGGTGGCTGGGAGCTGGGTGGCGGCGGGACACAGCCCGCTCCTCCCCTCTTACTACAAATCTCCAGAATTATTTCAAAAATAGGAATGTAAACAGGACTCATCAGCTCACACTAACAGGAACTGAAGGAATGCTGTGGGAATCTCAGTATGTGACTAATAAATTATACAATTCTTGGAAACACATGCTCCTGTGACAGCAATTTTTAAGGAAAGGCAAGTTGGGTATCCAGTAGTCAGTCTTTAAAAAATGTTACTTCAGTGCTTCAAATGCAGCCTTTATAACCTGGGATGGTTTCTGCCAATCACCTACAAACCATAAATAAAGACTTACATGCCTCCTATAGGAAGGAATTATTTAATCAATAACTCACTTAACAAATATTCATTATCTCCAATTTATTAAGCAGTTCTCCATGTTTTGAATATAAAACTGAAACAAAATTCTAAAATACTTCTAATCTCATATTGATGATGTTCTTATGTTTATATGGTTACTATAAACCTACTATGCCCAAGCACTCTGATTTTTTTCATAGCTAGCAATGAGGAGGCAATGATCTGATCTGTTTTATAAAATTAATTTACGAAAGTTTTGAGGTTGTATTTACAGTTATCAGTTCTTACCTGGTCCTGTGTTGATAACAATGTAAAGAGAGTTTCCAGTGCTGCTCTTCGAACTGAAGATATAGTGTGATGCAAAAATGGCCAGACACGTGGAACTAGAACTGTGAGTGACTGCTGAATACTACGAAAGAAAACACAAAGGAATCCCATTCATTCTCAGTTGAAACTCCATAAATATGTTATCTAGTATCAATGTTGTATAAACATAGTGATGTTGACATGTCTTTTTAATAAATAAAAAATGATCCAATTTTCATGAGTATTCACTTAACAGTTATTCAAAAATAACTGTTATTGTAAAACCAAAAGACAGAGGAAATGCAGCCAATAAAGGGTAGAGATTTAATAATAGGTTTCTCAATGGTACTGCTTTAATTAATCTCATCAAGTTAGAACTTTCCAATATATCTGCAATTGTAACTTTGTTCTTCCCAGGAAAGTGAAAAATGTATCCTAGCTACACAATTGGACTCACATAACTCTTTCCCATCCCAAGGGCTAATCTCAATGGGTAGCTAATCATTACTTCTATTCATCTTTCAGGCCTCAAATGAACAGGAGATTAAGAGATAATAGAGTTCGAAAATGTCTTATCTTGGTTTAGCATTTTCTAAATTAGGAAGACTCTCATTTCTTCCTTCTCAGATACTAAAGTCAAACCTAAGCTAACTTGAATCACAGCACTTCTGCCACATTCAGGAGTCATTTCTAAAAGGTGCGTCAAATTAGAAAGTACTTCAGTAGCATTTGTACTATATCCCTGAATAGGAAAAAGGTAGGAACAAAAAAGGACATCTCAGCTGGGGGGTGGTGGCACATGCTTTTAATCCTAGCATTTGGGAGGAGAGTCAGATGGATCTCACTGAGTTTGAGGCCAGCCCAGTCTACAAGAGGACATCCAAGACTGGTATGCAGAGAAACTTTGTCTTGAAAAAAAAAAAAATCAAAAAAACAAACAAACAACAACAGAAGGACACGCCAATATCAACACTACTATTCTGTCACCTTCTATGCTCCCTCAGAGGATCCCTTCAGGGCTACTTTCATTACTTGCAAGTATACATAAACTTAACTTCTGCACTTAGTTCTAATTTAAACACACAAACATGCAGACATGAGTAATTCATAATACATACAGCATCATAACAAAGACTTGTTAATAGTGTCATCGTTCAAGCTCCACATGACACGCTACATTTCTTCTTGTATAAGCTGGGAAGTTTCTGCTAATTATCACAACATAGGACACAAGTTATCTAATAAGGCCAATTTTGAAATTAGAAAAGGGTAGAAAACTACATTATTACACATTGGATTATCAGAAATTTTTTCATTGCATAGTTTTTATATTACCTATGTTTTTTAAATTATTTCATTATTTTATGTGTATGGGTATTCTGCCTGCAAGTACATCTGTACATAACATGCATTCGGTATCTACAGAGACCAGAAGGCAGCACTGGAAGCCCTGGAGCTAGAGTTACAGATGGCTGTGAGCCCTCACATCATCATGTGGCTGCAAGGAATTGGACCGGGGTTCTCTGGAAGAACAACCAGTGCTCTTAACTGCTAAGATCTCTCCAAAACTATATAATTTAGTTTTCTTGGTACCACCTACTAAGGTCCACAGGCTAAACCTATATAGACTTTTCTTTCTTTTCTAGTGAAAGTTTTACTGGAACATATCCTCTATGTACTGTATATTGGCAGTTTTCTGTATAGTAAAATAATGGAATAGTTTCAGATAAGATTCATTCACAATCAAAAATGTTCAGTATTTAGGCCTTCAAAGAGATTTACTTAACCCCTGTGACTATACAGCTCTGGTAGAGCTGTAACTTGAATATACTTAATCCCTTTGTGTCCATCAGTATCAGAAGCTCTCAAAAGTGGGAGCCCCACACATGTACTGCCGCTTCAGCTGCTATCTTCTATTGTATCTATGGGAACTCACTTGATATCCTACTAAGTTCTGCACTAAATACTACTTACTAGCTGATAATTTATGATGAACATGTTTTTCAAATATGTTTGAATTTCACGAAATAGTCATACAGCCACAAGCTACTTAAAAATCATAATCATATAAACATTCACCGAATAAACTCACTAGATAAGAACAGCAATTTCCCCACTTGTGAATTTTTAAAAAGCTTTATAAATTTCTTTTGTATTTTAGTGGATACTATTATTAGAAACAATAACATTCTGGCATGTTAAATTTCAAAAATCTGTATTTTGGACCATCACTGGAGGTAATATAAACTGACTTTTTGTTGTTGTTGTTTAGATGGCTAATTTTTGGTTTTTCAAGACAGGATTTCTCTGTAATAGCCGTATCTATTCTGGAACTCACTTAGACAACCAGTCTAGTCTGGAACTCAAAGAGATCTGCCTGCCTCTGCGTGCTGGGATTAAAGGCTCTAAAATGACTGATTTTTGTTTGGGTTTTTTTGTTGTTGTTTTATTGGGTTGGTTTTTTTGAGACAGGGTTTCCTCTGTGTAACAGCTCTGGCTGTCCTTTTGTAGATCAGGTTGGCCTCAAACAGATTCACCTTCCTCTGTCCCCCAAGTGCTGGAATGAGCCACAATCACCCAGCAAAATTACGTTTTTAAAATAAACTATTTTGAGGTATCTATTTTAGATCCACAAGATAATGAACTATAAAACTAATACCCAAGGTAAAGCAAACAACTACTTAAAGTTTATTTGTGTGTATACAGTGCTAGAACACAGGGCTTTGTACATTAGGCAATCACCCACTAAGGTCTGATCCTAGCCCCTAAAATAACCTTTCTTGTCCCAAGTGTTCTAGTAGTTAGAATAAAGAAGAGGAAACAAACTTCCTGAGAAAGTGGTGTCCTCAATATACAGCACTGCTCTTAAAGCTGCTAGAAGTCTAAGTTTAATCATCTGGAAAGACGTAGGAAGGCTTATTATTCTATCACACTACTAAGAAATAATTACCTGCACTGCTGGACCTGAGGGTAAGTTAACATCGACGAAAGAAGAGTCATAATACTATTTGTTGAAGCTGTTAGATCATCTAATTCCAGGAGAGAATCCCATAAGGTATTTATAATGGAGGGTACCTGTGAGATCAGTTTTTAAGAAAAGTTATTGACTTCACACAACAAATTCATAAATCCTGCCAAATTATATCCAAAGGGTAACTAACAAGTCAATAGGATATATAACTTCAATGAATTTGGACAATGTCAGTTTTAAGTAATATCAAAAAGAAGACACTATTTGCCATCAACAATTCTCTACCTCTTCTGAATGCCATTAGGCTCTTACTTTTCTCACTTCCTCCCTACTCAAAGTTTTACTGGGCAGGATAGCTTCAGGGAATTTTAAGTGATATAAACAATCATGAAAATACATGCTTAGTTTTTAAACTCATAAAATAATGCTGGCTACTTTTAACTTCATATTCTGAATTTGATAAAACGGAACTGTAGATAAAACTTAACAGTCTCTTAAAAATGAGATCAAGTTAAAATGCTAAAAAATAAATCAAAACTTGATATCTCTAAATATAAAGGGTAAATTTAGGAAGAAACAGCTGTTTCTTTTTCAAGGAACTTCTGTTTATTATATACATAAAGGGAATTAGATAATACACAACTCACTGTTCCCAAAGAGAACACATAATGAAGCATGCATGTATCTTGTTAGAAACAAGAGAATTTCTATAAAAGATGTAGGAGGCAAAATAACAAGAACTCAATGTTTTTTCTACTATTCCATACCCAAATGTAAACATGCACTATAGGAAGAAAATGCTGAAAACTCTTTAATATACCTTTTGTGTCTGAAGGTAGACAAGGTTTTCTACTACAGGCACTAAGGATGCTGCAGCAACAGCTCTGACATCATCATCAAGGTCCTGGAGTCCTTCAATTATTCGAGTTAAAACTTTAGGCAATAAAGTATTAATTACATCCTGCAAAATAGTACATCAAAACAGGCTAATTTTCTATGGAATAATTACTGTGTTCAAACATCTCTATTAACTTTGAACATATATTCCAATATTTTTGTATTTGGAAAGAAACAAACAAAAAAGATAAGTTAGCAGAAACTTACATAAATAATCCCACTAGAGAAAGATTCCAATACTTTATTAAAAGCTTTATTAAATACTTTATTAAAGCTATCAAGTACTGGGGCTGGAGAGATGGCTCAATGGTTAAGAGCACTGACTGGCCTTCCAGAGGACCCGGCTTCAATTCCCAGCACACACATGGCAGCTCACAACTATCTGGAACTCCAGTTCCAAGGGATCCAACATCCTCTTCTCACACAGGCACACATGTAGGCAAACACCAATACACATAAAATATAAATTAATTTAAAAAAAGCTATCAAGCACTAAAGGCTGGTTATGATGGCACACACCTATAATCCCAATATCTGTGAGTTCTAGGCCAGCCAGGACTATATAAGAACATATGAAAAAAAAAAAAAAGATTATTAGCTACGTGGTGCTGGTGCATGCCTTTAATCCCAGCACTCAGAAGGCAGAGGAAGCAGATCTCCATGAGTTCGAGACCAGTCTGGGCTATACAGAGAAACCCTGTTGAAGAAGAAAAGAAAGAAGGAAGGAGAACGGAGGAGGGAGGGAGGGAGGGAAGGAGGGACGAAGGAAGGAAGGCAAAAAAGCGATGACTGCAGAAAAATAGACTTGGAAATCACTATATTGAGCAAACTAAGTCTGACTCTGATAGACAAATATCATGTTTTCCCTCATATGAAGGCTCAAGAGGAGGAAGGGGTGCCTTTGCGGTCATAGACCACAACAGGAGAAAAAGAACTAAGAGAGGAAGACCAAGGGAGAGAAGAAAAGGGAACAAGAGAAGGTAATAAAAATACATGTGCCATAAAAGCAGAAGAGGGAATTATTTGGTGTGAGGGAAGAAAACAGAGGTAGAATGGGGGATGAAGGAGACAAATAACACTAGAGAATAATACATACACAGGCGGGGTTCAGGTTTTAGGAAGGGACTGCAGGTCCCATGATGAACTGCAAAGGTGGCAAAAAGAAGCCCTGAAACAGTCCAGAAAGCAGGGCGAGGAGATGGATGGAGAAAAGGCTTTACACAGAGATATGAGCAGCAGAAGAATTTCAGGAAGCTAAAAGCCATACAGAAGGACCCCTGAGAAAGAGGTGGGATTACAAAATCTGGCTGTCCCTTGAACCTGAGCTGATGGTGAACACTTCCATTCCTATTTAAACATCTGGATTCCCTGCAGTAATACCTTTAGCCACCTACAGCCAGAATAAAGTGCTATCCCAGAGCTTGTTATACACTGTAACAAGCTTTTGTAAAATAACGGCACATATGAAAATGTCAAAATGAGACCCAATTTACAAATTTATAAAAACAAAGGAAACAAATGCTTCTCAAGAGATGAATCATCTTATTAGTCAGAAAAATGATAAATCAAAGTTGTGTTTTGCTTTATTTTTTGAGACAGGGTTTCTCTGTGTAACAGCCATGGCTGTCCTGGAACTCCCTTTGTAGATCAAGCTGGCCTCAAACTCACAGAGATTTGCCTGTCTCTACATCCCAATGCTGTTTTCTATAAAAGCTATATATTTTCTTTAAAAAAAAAAAAAAAAGGGCTGATGGCCGGGCGGTGGTGGCGCACGCCTTTAATCCCAGCACTTGGGAGGCAGAGGCAGGCGGATCTCTGTGAGTTCGAGACCAGCCTGGTCTACAAGAGCTAGTTCCAGGACAGGCTCCAAAGCCACAGAGAAACCCTGTCTCAAAAAATCAAAAAAAAATAAATAAATAAAAAATTTAAAAAAGGGCTGTATTTGAAGAGCTGATAGATGGGTTTACAAGGACTAAAAGGTCAAAAAAAAATCAAGGAACAAAGCAGAAAGGGTAAACAAAGTAAAAGTTGGGCCTTTGAACAGAAATTACAAGGTAACATTTTATTGTTGGCAGTTTAAAACAACAACAAAAAGACAATCTTAAAAGTAACTTCAAAAGGCTTTTCCCAGGTAGGAAGGGAGGTTTCATTCTTGGACTAGTGAGCATGAGAACAGAAGAAAAACTAATCCAAAGCATAAAGAAAGACAATCTAGTAAGATCCTGCCAATATTGGCTGGTTGGTTCTAGAAAGCATTCAGAAATTATACACTGGAAAGAAAAGTTCAATACTTCTTTCTCTGTAGCTCCTTGGTTATCTCATTATTTCTTTTCTTCTTTCTTTTTTAAAGGCAAGGTCTAATGTGTATTCCAGTCTGTATCTAGTTAAGGAAGACCTTGAACTTCTGGTCCTTCTGCCTCTACCTGCCAAATACTGGGGAAGGATGATGTGAGATTTCCCTCTGTGTGCTGTGAATATGTCCTATTACCATTGCTTAATAAATATGTCCTATTACCATTGCCACTTTGGCCTATGGCAGGGCAGAATATAGCTAGGTGGAAAAACTAAACTGAATGCAGGGAGAAAGAAGGAGTCAGGCAGATGCTGTGTAGCTGTGTAGCTGGAACCTTAACAGTAGGTCACAACCTTGTGGTGATACACAGATTAATAGAAATGGGTTAATATAAGGTATAAGATCTAGCTAAGAATATGCCTACGCTATTGGCCAAAGAGTATTGTAATTAATATAGTTTCTGTGTGATTATTAGGGACTGGGCAGCCAGGAAACAAACAGCAGTCTGCATCTACATAAGGACTTTGGAGTAGGTAAGGTTTGACTCCAAGCACTAGGATTACAGGCCTGGTGCACTAATCACTTGCTTTTATCATTTTAGTACTCAATTTTGTAAAAAAGATTTATGGGTCATACATTAAAAATCTTCTGTTAGGGGGCTGGAGAGATGGCTCAGTGGTTAAGAGCACTGACTGCTCTTCCAGAGGACCGGGTTCACTTCCCAGCACCCACATGGCAGCTCACAACTGTCCAAAGATCCAGTTGCAGGGGATCTGATACCTTCACACCAATGTACATAAAATAAAGTTAAATAAACCATAAAAATATTTTTAAAAAAAATCTTCTGTTAGTCAACATAAGAACCCAACTACTAACCATGATGTGTTAAGGAGTATATCAAGATTTTCAGTAAACTATGGAAACAGCATTAATGTATATCAGTAAACTATATGTATATGCATGTTTTTATCCTGAGTGAAGCCTGACAATGCAGCAAACATTCGATTATAAAACATTCCATTAAAAAAAAAAAAAAAAGATACACCATATAGTTGACTCTTGGTACTAACCCTAACTAGCTTTATAACCTTAAACAAGGCTTCTAACTTTTAGAACTTGTTTTCCTATAGGAAAATGGTAAGGTTACTTGTATTTTCTTTTTCTAAACTTTCTTACAAAAACAAACAAAAACATTGATGAATAATGTAAAAAAGGACAGGATGTGTGGACTGCTTGCTTTGATAACTGCTGTAAGCTTCCTGGCGTGCATTTCCTATCTATTTCATCTATATATGTATCTCCTATATAACTTGAGTCTTAAAGACCTCAGACCATGTACTCAATATTTAAATGAGTTTAAACAATTAAAGAAACTATGAAATGCCCTGAATTAGTTCCAACAAACTATGTAATTAACCATCTTTTGATTTCTCTGTAAAATGTTATGAGCATCATCTATTTCTGTGACACTTTCTCAAGAAGGCATGACAACACACACCTATAATCTCTGAACCCAAGAGGCAGAAGCGGAACCACCTCTGCAATTTTGAGGCCGGCCTGGGTCTATATAGCAAGGTCCAGGCCAGGTGGAGCTATATACCTAGACCATAAAAAAAGGGAGCAAACAAGCAATCAAGCATACTCATCACAACAAACAAAACACCTGCGACTAAAAAAAATCTCTCACATGCACTTTCCAAACTGAGTTATTTACCTGACGAACTGCCAAAGCATATTTTATTCCCAGCAAACCACCATGTCTAACTTCCCACTGTTCTTGGGTCAGTAATTTCAGTAGCACATCCACTGTCTTATGAACTCCTGTTTCGTTCATGTGCTTTAAAACCACACCTAATGTTTGAGCACAAGTTTCACGAACTGGTGCTACAACCTAGAGAACAGAAAGAAGTTACATATGCAGAAAATGTACTTATGTAGAATTTACAATCTGGGCAAAGCTTCACTCAGGTGATACTTACTTCATCAGAAACAAAGTCTCCAAATCTGTCCAAGGCAAAAACACAAAGGAGTCTAATGACTAAGTCTTCCAACCACTCTTGATGCTGCTGAATCATCTATTAAGATACAATCATTTTTAATAATAGGTAAAAATCAACTCTGAACTAGGGGGATAATAAAAGTGTTAGAGCTGGGTGGTGGTGACACACGCCTTTAATCCCAGCACTTAGGAGGCGGAGGCAGGCAGACCTTTTGGAGTTCGAGGCCAGCATAGTCTACAAGAGCTAGTTCCAGGACAGGCACTAAAGCTACAGAGAAACCTTGTCTCGAAAAACAATAGATAGATGGATATATAGATATATAGATAGATAGATAGATAGATAGATAAATTTTGAAAAATAAAAATAAATAAAAAATACAGCTGTTAGGCCCCCAAAAGAAAAAATACAATACTGGGACAGATTATTTTAGGAGAATGAACAGTTACCAGTAGAAGAGTTCCACATACCATCTTTAAATATAAACATGTCCTCTTTGATAATTATATTCAGAAACACTGTATCAAAATTCTTCTATTCATGGTTCTATTAAGTTACCTGTACTCTTAAAAAAACTAATTATGGCAAGTGGTGGTGGCACACGCCTTTAATCCCAGTACTCGGGAGGCAGAGGCAGGAAGATCTCTGTGAGTTTGAGACCAGCCTGGTCTACAGAGCGAGTTCCAGGACAGGCTCCAAAGCTACAGAAAACACTGTCTCAAAAAAAAAAAAAACCAAAAAAAAAAAAAAAAAAACTGGTTATAGGCTGGGCATCCAGGAACCAGTGGCAAACAGGTCTCTGTGAGCTCCAGGCTAGAAAGGTAAACAGGAGTTACAGGTCATCCAGGACTAAACAGTGATACTGTCTCTGTCTCAAAGCACCCCCAACCTCCAGCAAAACAAAAGAAAGTTACTTTAACTATGCTATTTCCAGTGTTTCTCTACATAACTGTTGATCTGCGACCATTACCATTTCCTTTACCTAACTCTCCTCTCTACTGCATTATATCCTGCTCAAATGCTCTTCTTTCTACAATTTTTTGCGCTCCACTCTTTCTGAATCTCTCTGATCCCTAGATGTATTCTATGACCACAAGCTTGGGTTTTTTTTTTAAATTTTAACAATGTTTCCTCTCACCTTGCATGTCCACTCTAATGGTACAGAACATTTGTTACTTCCCCTAAATTGGAAAGAGAGACTGACTACTAAAACTAAATCATAATTTTAATATACTTACCTCTTCTAAAGTGCTGTCTCCCATTTTACCACCACTTTTCCCATGAGCTTTAAGAATTTCTCTAAGTCCAGTACCTGCCCCATGTCGAACCTAAAAAAAAAAAAAAAAAAAATCCAGGAAGGAAGTATCAGAGGTCAAATGTTTAAAGAAGTCAAGTTCAACTTTTCTTAAATATGAAAATGTTTTTCAGTCAGTGCTGATGTTACAAAAACATCTATTAAAACATAATTGCGTCTGTCTGTATTCCTTCTTTCATTTTCATGCATGTTAACCCCAGAGGATCTGAAAGCTGCTCAGTACACAAGGTGGCCAAGAACCCACAAAGATTGGCCAGCTCTACTTCCCTAATGTTGAGATTAAAGGCATGTGACACCACACCTGGCCTACAATCATGCTTTTAAGAATATGCATTGTGAAAAAAAAAAAAAGAATATGCATTGTGTACTGGGATACAAAGAAAGTAAAGTAAATGTTACCATATAGGACTATGTTTTTCAACTGAGACAAATTACATATATTTATTTCACAACTCTTTTGGTTACGTGGAAGGTTTTAAAAGTGGAGCAAAGCCAGGCAGTGGTGGTGCACACTTTTAATTCCAGAACCGGAGAGGCAGAAGCAGATGGATCTCATTGAGTTCATGGCCAGCCTGGTCTACAGACTGAGTTCCAGAACAGCCAATAAGTACTAAACAGAGAAACCCTGTCTCAAGAAAAAAAAAAAAAAAACTAAGCAAGAAAATGGTTATGCTCTAACTCTAGCCAGGTAAATCTATCCCCACCCCCAGCCTCTACCTGCACTCTAGAATTAAACAGCAAAGGAAAGAAATTTCCATATAATGGTCTGTATAGCCCAAACACTAAATATTTTAGAAGTACACACATTAAAAAAAATAAGGTCAAGTTCCAAAAGAAAGAATTTACCCAAGATAGCCGGGCGGTGGTGGCGCACGCCTTTAATCCCAGCACTCAGGAGGCAGAGGCAGGCGGATCTTTGTGAGTTCGAGACCAGCCTGGTCTACAAGAGCTAGTTACAGTGCAGGCTCCAAAGCCACAGAGAACCCCTGTCTCAAAAAAAAAAAAAAAAAAAAGAAAGAAAAAAAAAAAAAAAAAAAAAAAAAAAAAAAAAAAAAAAAAACAAAACAAAAAAAACCAAAACAAAGAATTTACCCAAGATGTCTAATATAATAATATAGTGCTTCCTTAAAACCCAAGGATAAAGCACCATTCTCTAGATAAGGATACTCTTACACGTTATCTGACAGAGGGAGTGGGGGGGGAACAACCTACACTATATTCATTTATTTAAAATGTTATCTAAGCGAAGATTTACTTAACTTCAAAATGTACCCAACAGCAGGATTTTTTTCCCTCCTTTTCTTTTCCTTTTTCTTTCCATGTTGACAATAATACCCAGGCAGGATCTCATACATGCTAAGCAAGTGCTATACCAATGAGCTACATCCCTTGGCCCCAAAGTCTTGTTTGATAATTCGAGATAACCAAAGGTCTGAGATGACCAACTAACAATTCACTTTTTCTACATATTGGGAAAAGTTTAAAGTTTTCATTAAAGAAATACTCTGGAGGCTAAATTACTTCTGAAACTGATTGGAAAACTTCTGCCCTGTATACAGCCATACCACCCTGGATGTACCCAATCTCAACTCAAAACTATTTTGTTTTGTGGTGGGAGTGATCTTGGGGTATGAGTCCAGAGCCTTGAGTATGGTACACACATGCTTCTGTACACACAGAATAAACACCCAGGCACTGAAATTACTAATTTTAGTAAATCAAAACTGCCCACTGCAGGCATGATACAGTGGTGAATACTTGTAATCCCAGAACTCAGGAGGCTGAGTCAAGAACATCACATATTGAAAGCCATCCTGAACTACAATGAGACTGCTATCCTATTCCCCCAAACTGTCTATTTTCAATGAAAAATAACATTTTTTAATATCTATGGGGAAAATACAAATTTTTATAGTAGCCAAAAGAATAAAAAGAAATGACAATTTGTTTCAAAACATAAAGGATAAAAACAATTTTTAAAAAAAAAAAATCTAAGCCAGGCGGTGGTGGCGCACACCTTTAATCCCAGCACTCTGGAATCTTTGTGAGTTCGAGACCAGCCTGGTCTACAAGAGCTAGTTCCAGCGCAGGCTCCAAAGCCACAGAGAAACCCCGTCTCGAAAAACCAAAAAGAAAAAAAAAATCTAAAAATTTCTACTTAGAAGTCAAACCCGGTGTGGTAGAGTACACTTTTGATCCCAGCACCCAGAAGGCAGAGAAAGAGGAATCTCTGTGAATTCAAAGAAAGCTAGTTACCCTGTCTCAACCCCACTTCCACTCCCACATACACACATAAAGAGAGACAACAGAACTATATAATATGCCCTAAGATCCTAAGAGAAAGGGGAAAATAAGAATCTCAGCACGTTTTCTATCTTTGGCATTGTTTCCTTACTTTACACCAAATGGAGCTAAGAAGATACTTTACCTCCCACGAGGGATTAAAAAGATCATTGCAAAGTTCTTCACAGAAGCTTTCCAAAGGCCATTCGTTTGTCTAAATAAGAAAGATATAATTACAACTACATCAAAGCTTCTACTAACAATTTAGGAAAGTTAATGAAGTGTGTTTATTTGTAGCATTAGCAACAGTAACAAAGTTTTAAATTTTTAAAATAAACATTTTACTAATGAAGTGTTAAGACATTTACAAATAAAATTTCTCTTGGTTGAGAAATTATACAATATTCTTAATATATACAGTTAAGAAACTGATAAACGAGTGGGAGAGATGGCACAGTGGTTAGACACTGGCTGCTTTTTCAGAGAACCCAGGTTCTATTTCCAGCACCCATATGACAGCTGTCTATCACTCCAGTTTCAGGGCATCTGATACTTTTTTCTGGCCTCCATGGACATCAGTCATGCAAGTAGTAAACAGACATACATGCAGCAAAACATCCATACAAATAATAACAGTAATAATAAAAAGTCATAAACAATTTCAATATACCTCCTCAATAAAGGAAGAACTTTCTGGAACATTATCAACCAAGACTTTGGAATCAGTAGTAGTCTGATTAATAACAACATTTGCTACTTTCCGTCTCTTTTCTTCTGGCTCTCCATCAGTGCTGTCATTGCTAAAAAAAAAAAAAGTTACCAAATTTAAAGTGAATGAAGGAAAATATGAATGATACACAGTGTGTATAAGAAAAATCCATCATCTTCACAGATGTATCAATTTTGCTTACGTAGCTTACTTTAAAAAAAAATCAACTAAGATGAACTCACTAATATTTTTGAACAAAATATACCCTATTACCTAAACAAAGTCGTCCCTAAGAGAGAAATATATGGATTTGCCTAGGAAGGACAGAAAGACAAGATCTACTGAGTAAATTGGGAGGGGGAGCTGGAAAAATGTATATCTCAATTAAAATCAATAAAGTATTAAAACACCCACTAGTCTTTAAGTTGGTAATCTTTTCTTTGAAATTGAATCTCAAGTCTAACATTCTTTCGTCTCTATAACCAGTTAGTTCCCTTTCTTTTAATTTTAAATTCTTTTAACTCAACAACTTAATCTAGCCATGCATGGCATTAACATTTTTAAGCTTTTGTGACCTAGAGAAAATGAATATGCAAAGTAATATAATTATTTATTCTTATTTGTTGAAAGAGTATGATTAAAATATACTGTATGGAAAAATTAGAAAAAATTTTAAAAATATACAGAATCTGACCACTGTTAAAAAGTATACAGAACATTTGAGAAAAGTACTGCTTTATAACTTGAAAAAAATACAAAGGCTAGCCTAATAAATATTAAAAATGAAAAGACAAATAATATTACTTTAATTTAATCTGGGTGTGGTAGCATACACCATTTTACCCCAGCACCAAGGAGAGGTAAAAACATGATGAGCTCAAGGTCATCTTAAACCAATAAAACACAAACTACCTTTATACATCATTAAAAGAATTGGTGGTGCAGGTCTTTATTCCCAACACTCAGGAGGCAGAAGCAGGAAGATCTGAGTTTGAGGCCACCCTGGTCCACAAAAGAGGGATTCAAGACAGTCAGGACTGTTACACAGAGAAATCCTGTCTTGAAAAACCAAAAGCATAGATAGACTTACTTTCTCTGAATGTCTTCCTCTCGTTACATCTTTTGTTTTGTTTTTAGAGACAAGACTTCTCTGCTGTCCTGGAGCTAGCTCTGTAGATCATGCTGACCTCAAGCTCAGCGATCCCAATGCTAGAATTAAAGGTGTGTGTGTGCAACACCATGCCCAGTGCCCAGTCTCTGCATCTTAATAGTGTAAACTTTTATCCAAGGTACTTGTTCTATAAAATCATCAAAAGGTTGAAGACTCTGTCACCTCACCCCCTGCTCTTAATTCTCTCCTATCATGTTATACTGGTACATCATCTTACATCTTTAAAGCCTGCATAATTCTACTTCTAGATATTTGCCTTTACAATTGCATTTGGAGTGTCTCTTCCTAGACAGTTAAGGGCCTTCTTTTAGATCTTTATTCTAACCTCTGTGAAGGCCTCCTAGACCATCCAATCATATTTTTCAAACTCTTTTTCCCTTATTTCCCCTTCTGTGGTGGTTTGAGTAAGAATGACCCCCATAGGCTCAGATATTTTAATGCTTAGCCACCAGTGAATGGCACTATTTAAAAGGGTTTGGAGGTGTAGCCTTGTTAGAGGAAGTATATCACTGGTAGGTGGGGTTTGAGGTTTCAAACGCCCATGCCAGCCTCCCCCTCCTCAGCCTATGGATCAAAATGTATCTCTCCTGCTCCAGTGCCATGCATGCCGCCATGCTCCCCACCATAATGGATTAAATCTCTGAAACTGGAAGCAAGCCTTTGGAGAAATGCTTTCTTTTATAAGAGTTGTCTTAGTCATGGTGTCTCTTGACAGCACTAGAACAGTATGACTAAGACACCTTCCATATTATTATCATTAATATGATGCATCATACATATAGTTATATACAAAATATTTCTAGGTGGGACCAGAAACATTCTGATCTTAGACTTTACTGAATTTGAAGATATTTGCATAGGCTTTATTAGATGAGTCTCTTTAAGAGCAAAAACCTAAAATCCTCTGGAATCAGAAACTTATGCTCAAAGTTTTAGATTTTTGGAACATTTTGGCTTAGGGATATTCAATGTCTATGACCTTAACCAGTTGTTCACTTTTAAAATCCCATAGTTAACAAATTCAATAAAAAGTTTATACTTTTTAAAAAACAAATAACTGGGGCTGGAGGGATGGCTTAGTGGTTAAGAGCACTAGCTGTTCTTCCAGAGGACCTGAGTTTCAATTCCCAGCAACTCAAAACCATGTATAGTGAAAACAGAAATCGTCTTCTATCAAACAGGCATACATGAGAATAGAGCACTCATATATATAAGATACATGAATAAATCTAAAAAAACAAAAACAAAAACATCAACAAAACCCAAGCATAGATTTCTTCTTTTTTCGCGGGGGAAGAGTTGATTTGATTTTTTTTTTTTTTTTTTTTTTTTTTTTTTTGGCAAGACAGGGTTTCTGTTTATCTCTGGCTGTCCTAGAATTCCCTCTGTAGACCAGGCTGGCCTCAAACTTACAGAGATCTGCCTGCCTCCCTTTACTGGGATTAAATGCATGAGCCACTACTGCCTGGCTCAAGCATGGTTTTCTATCAAATAAGTTTATTATGTATCTGTTTGTGCTTAACTCTTAAACACTGTAAACATTTTTCAACTTCAACTGAATTTAAAGAAGAGAAGTATTACCATCTACAAAGACTTAATTTTATACTTTGCAATATTTATTAATTCATAACTTACTCAAACATTTATTGAGCACCATTAGACTCTGGTTTAATAGATACAGGGGGCAGGCGGGTGGTGGCACACACCTTTAATCCCAGTACTCAGGAGGTGGAGGCAGAGGCAGGTGGATCTCTGTGAGTTCGAGGCCAGTCTGACTTATGAGAGCTAGTTCCATGACAGGCTCTAAGGCTACAGAGAAACCCTAACTCGAAAAACCAAAAATAAATAAATAAATAAAAAGATACAAGGGGCCCAAGAATCTGTAATAAGCAGTTTCAGATGTAGTTCTGAACTAGTTACCCCTTGAAGATAGATAATACTTTTATTAATTCAAGTTAATAAGACAATTACTCTACTTCAGAGTTCTTTTCCATTAAAAGATTAACGGAGCACAGCCCCTAACTGAAGAACAAGGGAGGGGCTGGGGAGATGGCTCAGAGGTTAAGAGCACTGCCTGCTCTTCCAAAGGTCCTGAGTTCAATTCCCAGCAACCACATGGTGGCTCACAACCACCTGTAATGGAGTCTGGTGCCCTCTTCTGGACGGCAGGCATACACACAGACAGAATATTGTAT
>JAQHUG010000199.1:2389119-2399801 GCA_028555095.1 Dicrostonyx torquatus
AACTCACAGAGATCCGCCTGCCTCTGCCTCCTGAGTGCTGGGATTAAAGGCGTGCGCCACCACCACCCGGCGAAAATAAAATTTAAAATAAAAGAAACTGATGCTTATCATGTGTTAAAAAAAAAGTATAGCCTTAAGTGACTTGCTGGTCCAGCATGCTATCACCAACTTAGCCACATGATCCTTTCATCTTAGCCACTTAATGCTTCTTTTGATCTTTTTCTATTCATTGGAAACATTGCATAATAAGCAAATATTAAGGTGCTTGTCCACTCAGAAAGCTGATGCAAGAGAATAACTTGAGTCCAGGAACTTGGGCCTGAGCAACATTGTAGAATCCTAGCCCTCTGTAGGTAGATGCAGAAGTATGCATAGACAGAAGAGGGAGAGACACACAGAGACAGAAAGATATACTGTTTATAAAATAAAAATTATCTTAAAAGTTCCTTTCTGAAGCTGGGCAGTGGTGGTGCACTCCTTTAATCCCAGCACTCAGGAGGTAGAGACAGGTAGATCTCTGTGAGTTAGAAGCCAGCCTGATCTACAGAATGAGTTCCAGAACAGTCAGGGCTACACAGAGAAACACTGCGTCGGGGGAAGGAGGGAGGGGACAAAGAAAAGAAATTCCTTTCTGTATCTATCCTAAGAAATAGCTGAAATTATATAATTCACAACTAGTAAGGAGTATTAATTGGATGTGGTGATGTTGTCTTGGAACCAGGAACCATTGGCACGTGACAATGCAGCTGTAACAGCAGGTAACACAAACCTTTAAGGGACCGCAACATGCAAGACCAACCTGTTAGGACCAAAGCCTCCCCAACAAGACAAGTCTTGCCCTGAGCTCAAGCTAGCCTAGAACTCTTTCTGTACCCCAGGCTGGTTTCTGCCTCCAGAGTCATGGAATTATAGACATGTGCCACTGTACCTGACCAGAAGCAGAAAATATTAATGGAGCCAAATGGCCCTTAAAAATTTTAGAGGATAGGAGAATGAGTACTGAACCTCTTGAAACACTGAACTTCTATGTTAAACAGAGTCACAGTCTTTCGCACTTCAGAAGACAAGAGTCCAAAATAAAGTTAGCGTGCACTGGGGGAAGAGGGAAGGAAGTACGAGTGGATCTGGGATGAGTTAAAGGTGACTATGATCAAAATACATTCTATAAAATTCTAAAATAATAAAAACACTTAATTTTTAAAAGTTCATATGCATCCACTGAGAATTGAAAGAATAAAGAAAAAAGAGGAGAAAGTGAAACTATGACTCAGTCACAAATTGGAATGGGACTGTCATAAAGAGAGTCAATCAAATGTCTACCGTGTAAGCATGCGGACTTGAGTTCATGTCAAAGTCAGGCATGTCAGGTGGAGACTGACTGACCGGTCCCTAGAGCTCACTGTCCAGACAACCTAATGAATGGATGAGCTCCAGGTTCAAAGGAGACCCTGTCTCTAAAACTAAGGCAACTAATTGGTATAGGAGGAGTTTCTTCTGTTTTTGTGTTGCTTTCATTAGATAATGAATAAAGAAACTGCCTAGTTGATGGGACAGAACTCAGGTAGGCAGAGTAGACAGAACTGAATGCTGGGAAGAATGACAGACAGAGAGACTCCATGGATCTCCTGCCTGAGAGACACTGGTTAGAATCTTGCCGGTAAGCCACAGTCACGTGGCAATACACAGATTAATGGAGATGGATTAAACTAATATGTAAGAGTTAGCCAATAACAAGTTAAGAGCTAATGGGCCAGGCAATGTTTAAATGAACACAGTTTGTGTGTGATTATTTCGGGTGTAAGCTAGCCGGTCAGCCGGGAAGACAAGCAGCCTGTTCTTCCTGTTACAACTAATCAAGAAAGAAGATACTAAATTTGACCTTACTTCTACACGTAAGAACACACACATACAAATGTACCTGGAAAAACTCATGCATACACACACACGAACACATACATATACTACACACATAAATGCGTTTAATCTACATATACTGATATACTAAGCTATACTTAGTGGGAAATGGTCAATATGGCCTAAATGAACACACACACAATACTTGGGTCTATAGAAATTTCTTGGTTCAGTTGCATAATAAAATAAAACCTTTGTGTTGTTACTTGCGATCAACCCAATGTTTTACCTACAGATTGTTTGTTTACAAGGGCTGCTGAAGTTGGGGTATAATCCAGGTCTTCATCGTTGAAGAGTTCTTCAGTACTCATTCCAATTGCTTCTCCCATATTAAGTCCAAGTTTCTTCTGTAATAATTTCCGTTGACGTGTTATTCTCTCTTTAGGATCCACTTCACCTGTAAACAGAAAAGAAATACACTCCCTCTAAATTAGTTAGAACTTTCTTATGTGCGGATCAGACTCCCACCACATTAAAAAACACAAACTGACATTTGCTTGGTTAATTGCAAGTGGTATCACATGCCTGTAATTCCAGCACTCAGAAAGCTGAGGCAGCAGTAGGGGTCAACCTAGGCTACAAAGTTGAGCTAAGTTTTGAAATGTCACAAGCAAAATATCAAATCTTTCAATGAAAAACAGTAAAACAAAATAATACCAAAAAAGTATCATTTCAAAAATAAAGACTGAGCAGGCTGGAGAGATGGTTTTAGGGTTAAAGCACTGGCTGCTCGTCCAAAAAACCTACATTTGATTTTTAGAGGCAAAGAGCAGTTTATAACTGGTTGTAAAAGCAGTTCAAGGGTATCTGATGTCCTCTTCTGGCCTTTTCAAGCACCAGCCACACATGTGGGTGTATATACATAAAAATATATATTTTAATTAAATAAATAAGAGCCAGGTATGGCAGCGTATATCTTTAATCTCAGAATCCAGGAGGGAAGCAAACCTCTACTTTCCAGGCCAGCTAGGGCTACATAGTAAGACTTGGAATAAATAAACTGTTTAAAAGAACTTGGGGGCTGGAGAGGTGGTTCAGTGGTTAAGAGCACTGGCTGCTCTTTCAGAGGTCCTGAGTTCAATTCCCAGCAACCACTGGCTGCTCTTCCAGAGGTCCTGAGTTCAATTCCCAGCAACCACATGGTGGCTCACAACCATCTACAGCGGATGCAATGCCCTCTTCTGGCATAAAGTCAATAGAGCACTCATATACATAAAATTAATAAAGAAATCTTTAAAAATTAAAAGTTGGCTTTAAAACAGCTATTAAGTTCTATAGAAAAATACTTTTTTTCTAAAACAGCACTAAGGCTGGGCAGTGATGGTGAACACCTTTAATCCCAGCACTTGGGAGGTGGCAGAGGCAGGAGGGAGAATCTCTGAGTTCTAGGTCAGCCTGGTCTACAGTATGTTCTAGGACAGCCAGGGTTCCACACAGAAACCCTATCTAAAAAAAGAAAAACAAAAATCTTGTTAAAATAGAACATTAACCAGTCTTACATATGGCAAGAGCTAAAGTTAAAAAAAAAAAAAAAAGAAAAACGAGAACAATTCATATTGGAAAACTCCTTGGAGGAAGTTTCTTACATATGTCACACACACAAAATTGAAAAACACATAAATTGGACCTAACAAAATTGTATTTTATGCTTCAAAGAACACCATAAGAAAATTAAAACAGCCAGGTGATGTCCCACGCTTTTTTTTTTTTTCGTCCCATGCTTTTAATCCCAGCAGTCGGGAGGTAGAGGTGGGTGGATTTCTGTGTGTTTTTGGCCAGCCTAGTCTACAGAGCTAGTTCCAGGACAGCCAGAGCTACACAAAGAAATCCCTTTTGAGCCGGGCGGTGGTGGCGCATGCCTTTAATCCCAGCACTCGGGAGGCAGAGGCAGGCGGATCTCTGTGAGTTCGAGACCAGCCTGGTCTANTGTGAGTTCGAGACCAGCCTGGTCTACAAGAGCTAGTTCCAGGACAGGCTCCAAAGCTACAGAGAAACCCTGTCTCGAAAAACCAAAAAAAAAAAAAAAAAAAAAAAGAAATCCCTTTTGAAAATAATAATAAAATTTAAAACAAGGATGTAATTCAGTAATAGATTATTAGCAAAATATGTGCCACGCTTTGAATTTGATCCACAGCTCACCATTAAAAAAGAAAAAAAAAATATGGCCAAGTAAATGAAAAGGCAACCCACAGAATAAATAAATAAATTAAAATATGCAAGTCATATATCTGATAAGGCATTGTATCTAGAGCATACAAAGAATGCTTCCAACTCATAATAAAGAACAAATTTTAAAATGAGAAAAGACCCTGCACAGGAATTTCTACAAAGAAGCTTTCCAAAGAGTAGATTAAAATGGACAACAACCACAATATAAGGTGAAAGATATTCAATATCACTAGTCAGTTGGAAATCACAAATGAAAACCACAGAGCTAGCATTCATATTCACTAGTGTGGCGAGCATCAAAAGTTAGATAATAAAGTGTTGGTAAGGCTGTAAAGAAATTTGTATTCTCATACACTGCTGATGGAATATAAAATGGAGGAGCTACTTTTTAAAAATTGGTAGTTTCTCTAACAGAAAAACATGGCTATTATGACCCAGCATTCTACTCCTAGGAGGAATAGAAACATTTACTCATACTAAAACTTGTAAATGAATGATTTATAGTAACTTATTCTTTTCAACATTTGTTTTTTATTTTTAATCATGTATATGTTGGGGGAGATATGTGTACAGAATAGAGGCACTGGATCTGGAGCTAGTTATAGGTGGTTTGATCACCTGACATGTGGGCTCAGAAGCAAATACAGATACTCTACAAGAGCAGTAAAACTTTAACCAGTAAACCATATTCCCAGACCTGACAGAAGATTATTCTTAATAGCCAGAAAGTAGAAACAACCCAAAGAAGGAAAGAATAAATAAAATATAGTATCCACAAAATGAAATATCAATTAGCCATAAAATATGACTCTCTCATATCCTTAAAATGACTACTAACAAGCAGGGTGGTGGTGGCGCACTCCTTTAATCCCAGCACTTGGGAGGCAGAGACAGGCAGATCTCTGTGAGTTCGAGGCCAGCCTGATCTAAAAGAGCTCTAGGTCCAGGACAGGTTCCAAAGCTACAGAGAAACTGTCTTAAAAAACAAAAAACAACAACAACAAAAAAAGATGACTACTATCAAAATAATGAAAATGGGGGCTAGAGAGTTAGCACCTGATTTCAAGCCTCCAGAACCCTGGTCTGAGAGCACACACCTATAACCCCAGTGATAAAGAGGTGGAGACAGGACTCTGGAGCTCACTGCCCACCCAGGCCAGTCACATCAGTGAGTTCCAGGAGAAACTGAGACCTTGTCTCAAAAACCAATAGGAACATGAAGCTGACTTCTGGCCCACAGCATACACATGTGCACATACCCCACAAACACACAATCAAACCAAAGGGGGAAAAAGAAAAAAAAAAGAAAAGCTGGTAGATCTTACACAATGAGTTCAGTCCCTAGCATGCCAAAAAAGAAGGTTTTGGCTAGAGCATGAAAGAATTGAAATCCCCGTTCACTGCTAGTGGTAATATGAAATGGTGCAGGTGCTACAGAAAACTTAGAAATACAACCTGATCAGCAATTCACTTCATGTAATACAAAAAAAAAGCAGAAGGCTGCTGCACTAGGCAAGTCAATAAAGGTGCTTGCTGGGTAGAATACAATTCCTTTTCTGGCACGCAGGCATACATGCAGGCAGAGCACTCATACATAAAATACATAATAAAGGTGCTTGTCATCAAACCTGATAATTTGAATTCGATCCCTAGAACTCATACCAGACAGCAAGAACCAAATACTTCCTCTGACCTCTACATGAGCACCATGGGACACAAGCCCTTCACCCTACATACATACACAATAAATAAATAAACGGCCATACCTGGCGGTGGTGGTACATGCCTTTAATCCCAGCACTTGGGAGGCAGAGGCAGGTGGATCTCTGTGAGTTCAAGGCCAGCCTGGTCAGGACAGGCGCCAAAGCTACAGAGAAACCTTGTCTCAAAAAATAAAATTAAATTAAAATAAAATAAAATAAAACAAAACAAAAAACTGGGACAAGACACAGACCATAATCAAAATAATACTGATAACATCTATTGCTTTTTAAAAAAAACTCATTGTGGGGGGCTGGAGAGATGGCTCAGTGGTTAAGAGCACTGGCTGCTCTTCTAGAGGTCCTGAGTTCAATTCCCAGCAACCACATGGTGGCTCACAACCACCTGCAATGCGATCTGGCACCCTCCTCTGGCATGCGGGCATACATGGAGGCAGAATGTTGTATACACAATAAATAAATCTTAAAAAAAAAAAAAAAAAACTCATTGTGTTGCTTTGTCTGGCCTAGAACTCACTATGTAGACCAGGCTGCCTTGGGAATAAAGGTGTGTGATATCACACCCTTACAGAAATCCATTTAAAAAAAAAATTAGAGGCTTTTCTGCTCAAAGTGACAATCTTGAGTAAGAAAACATTTATTTTCCTGTGGCCAGTTTTTTGGTTTTTTGAGGCAGAGCCTCTCTTCGTTGCAGTCTAATCCCAAATTCCAAGACTCAAATGATCCTGTTTCAACCTCGCAAGGAGCTGCTGGCACGATAGGGTATAAGCCACTGCACTCAAGGCATTTATTCACCCTTGTATCTAATATATTATTAGCTTAAAGATAAACCAGGTACCTAGCCAAGATTTAATTTTAATTTTTCACTTTGCACATAGGCACAAGATCCAACACTACTTGAAATATAAGATAATATAACAATATAATAACCTTCAAATTCCCAGAATTATAAAAGCATTTCCACATTCTATACTGGTTCTTTAGAACAAGCACTGTTGGTTACTTTGTCCACCCATAATTCCCCTACACATAAAAGCTTCACACAATTTATGTTTCATGGTTCCTCATATACTAAACAGCACACCAAATTATAAGTCAGTTTGAGAGCAAAATTTCAGACTTCTCCAGAACTATTACTAACCTGATTTTTCATCTTGGACTTCAAATTCTGCACCAGCAGACCCCAAAAGTGATGCACCATGCTGTAACAATCTGCATATATCAAATCTGTCAAAATTTAATCGATCTGTAGTAGATGAATCTTCCATAGTATTTTCTGTAGGTTCTAGAAGTTTAAAAATATCAATCTGACCATAAAGTCAAAAGTGCAGAATCAAAGAACATGCATAGAATTACTTGCAGTATTGGCTAATAAGAAAAGTGAAGAAATAGAAAAACCACTATGATTTATCTACAATCACCCTTAGTTATATGTGAAACAATTATTAACTTGGTGACTCCTCTTCTACAAACCATCAGATGGTAAGTGGGTGTGAGTTTCCAACCGTGAAAGCATGTTATATGAAGAAATGCATCTCCGTGTTGACATATGTTAAATATCATACTTTAATTTACAGTTTAAGAGGCTCCAAAGCCACAGAGAAACCCTGTCTCGAAAAATTTACAGTTTAAGGGTTTAAAATCTTCAGAGTTACAGTATGAGTTTATTATACTGCTAATTCAGAAGACAACATGCATAAAATGTATTCATAAATAAGTAACACCATCCCTCCCTATGTCGGAGGAATAGCTAGGATAGAAATTACTCATTCAACAGGACTTATTTTCCACACTCTAATTGTAAACTCATGATAAACTATTGAAATTCTACATCCATTTGAAACCCAAGAATAACTTCAAAGTGTTCTACATTCTTTCCAAAAACAGCTTAGCTATAAATGTTAAACTATACCTGCTTACTAAGACAACAGTTGATCTGGCATTTTCAGTCATTTACTGTAAACTAAACTATGAATGCTTTAACTTAAAAAACAAAACTCTGAATGTTTTCTAGTAATGATAAGCAGTCTCACTATAAATTTTAATGCTACTGTAACTAATTCAATAAAATAAGCTGCAATGTGTCCATCTAACAAGATAATTGGGGAAAAGGAGCTGTAATTGAAAAGTTTTCAGTTTTACATTTGATAAAAGACAAATTAACACAAAAACTCAAAATAACATCCGAAAATAAAAACAAAAACTTTAAGAAAGACAAGATTTATTATGCAAAAAGACTAAAATGAATCTAGCTGTTCATTACTGAACTCTCACTTAGGGAATATTTATTATATCTTATGAAGTACTGCACAATGCTAGAATAAGAAAACAAACTCAACCAGCACTCAGAAGGCAGAGGCAGGCAGATCTCTCTGTGGTCTAGAACAGCCTGGTCTACAAAAGCAAGCTTCCAGCACAGCCAGGACTGTTACACTGAGAAACCCTATCTCAAAATATAAAATAAAATCACTTAAATAAATTATCTGCCTTGGGCAGTGGTAATTCATGCCTTTAATCCCAACACTCAGGAGGCAGAGGCAGATGAATCTCTGTGAGTTTGAGGCTAGCCTGGTATACAGAGTGAGTTCCAGGATACACTGAGATACCATCTTGAAAAACTAAAAACCGAGAAAAAAATTGTATGACTTATATTGACTCAAAGACATATATTTGCTTTAAATTATCAGAATAGGCAATCATAAAATAAGTACTACAATCTTTTACCTCTACACAACATTCAAAGAGAACAACAACAAAAACCACTAATTTGGGAGAGCAGTACAACTCAGTAGTACAATTCTTGCCTAGTATCCACAAGGCCCTGGGTTCAACCCTCAATACCACAAAATCAAACAAACCAGACGACAAAACCCCTACACTGAGAGAAACATTACTAAAGAGTTAGTTTACCAAATATTCATACATAATTATGCTGAAGTTTAGAAAATATCACACCATATGAACGTCCAAACAACAGGAAAATTAATTGTTTCAGATATTTACACCATATTCATCTCTTTGAGGGAAGTAATAAATTTAGTACCCTATAGGATTAAATATATTTAGAAACATATATGAAAATATTTTATCCACAAGTTTCTTTTTTTAAGTTTAGTGGCAAAAAACATATTATTCAATATTCTTTCCCAGCAAAGCTGAACCTGAAAATGTGTAAATTAAGTCTTTAAATCAAAATTGAAATTATTAACGACATACTTCACACTGTAGTTAATTCTACAGTTATGTCTGGTTTCAAACTACTTTTGCACTTTAAAGGCACCTTGTTTGGTTCTTGGCACTGGATTCCACTCGGGCACGTTTTTCACTATAGCTTCAACAGCTTGTCCTGCAGCAATCCGAGTATCCCAATTTGCACTCCTTAAATATATTAATACCTTAAAATTATAAAATAAAATAATTACATATCAAAGCAATAGTTTGTTCCAGGTAACCAGAAAAATTAATTTGCTATTAATTTATAATCTGGAATCCTTCAAATACATATAAAATATTTATAATTATTAAACTAATTAGTAATGTTTGATCATTCACAGAAAATATCACTTTTTTTACATTTATTGTGTGTGCGCATGTGTGGAGGTCAAAGGTCAACTTGCAGAAGTTAGTACTTTCCTTCCACTATCAGCATTCCAGTAACTGAACTCAGCTTATCAGGGTTGGCAGCATCCTCCTTTACCCACTGAGCCATTTCTCCTGCCTTCACTAGCATCTTAAAGAGTGGAAAGAGAAGCCAGGCGTGGTGGTGCACACCTTTAAACCCAGCACTCAGGAGGCAGAGGGAGGTGGATCTCTTTGAGTCTGAAGTCAGTCTGATCTCCAAAGGAAGTTCCAGGACAGTTAGAGCTATTACACAGAGAAACCCCATCTCAAAATTATAAGGGGGGTGGGGGGTGGGATAAAACATTTAAAAGGCATTTTAGGAATAATATAGCTATTTAACAGATGAAAAACAAATTTGGGCTAGCAAGATAGCTCAGTTAATAAGTAAGCTCTTAGCCAGGCAAGCATGAAGACGTAAATTCAAAAATCCCCAGAACCCAAGGAATAAACGAGGAATAGTGGCTAGCATTGTTAATCCCAGCATTGGGAGACAGAGAGAAGTAGATTTCTGGGACTTACTTGACCAACCAACCTAGATCTCCCTATTCAGTGATCTCCAAGCCTCTGAGGTTCTGTCTCAAAACATCCCAACATAGTTTATGGCTCCAAATCAAGAACAAGAAAACACACACACAGAGGAAAAGCAAGTGTCAAACCTGGCATGGTGGTCCACACCTTTAATGCCAGCACTCAGAAGGCAGAGACATGTGGATCTCTGTGGATTCGAGACCAGCCTGGTCTACAAAGCAAGTTCCATGAACAGCCAGGACTGTTACGCAGAGAAATCCTGTTTAAGGGGGGAGAGGGGGGAGAAACAGAACACACCAAGAAACACATTCTCACACAATAAAAAAAATTGTACATGTTTTCATGGCAGTATTTTTCACAGCACAAATGTCCCTTGACTGATGAGCAGACACTGTACTGTCCATTCGTCGCCACAGAATTAACATTTTGCAATAGAGAAGAATGAATAAAGCACACTACAATATAAACATGTATTTTACATCACACAGCACAATTTGTTTTGCACAAAATATTCAAACAGACAAATCTACAAAGTTAGTTTAATGGCTGGTAAAGCTGAGCATGTGACTAAATACTGAGTGTGTGTTAGAGCAACTGCTAAAAGGGCTATGATGTCCTTCTGTCATAATAAAAACATTTTAAGATTAAGTTGCTGGGGCAGTGGTGGTAAACCAGAGCTACACCAGCAAAACTGTTTCAAAAAAACCAAAAAGGAGGAAAAAAAAAAAA